>PQWD01004079.1:40959-150735 GCA_019425675.1 Leucinodes orbonalis
TTATAGCGCTTTGATCAATGTTGACTAGGAGTAATTAATTTTCTAGAGTTAATCTTTTTCCAATCATTCTAAAGCGGTTGTCAATCTTGTATTGTTTCGTAGTGATTAATTATTTAGACATTACTACTATATCTTATTGTATGATTTATATTTTTTAATAAATTGAATTCAATAATTTTGAGTTGATCAACTCTTTTACTGCCCATGAAACTATAAATTTGATTGGTACAAGATTTAATACTTTTTATAGCCAGTGAAAGCTGACGGGGTCCAATGGGCCTCCCCAGAGTCGTGGCTAGTAGAAGATTAAGAGATACTTACGAATTTCATTGAAGTAGAACGGGAAGTCTCCAGCAACGGAGCAATTCAGTCTAGACTTGAGGAAGGAGGTCCAGCGCTGCTTGAATCTGTGTGGACCACCTCTGTCGTCGCGGCATACTCTCGCCACGCGGGAGAATACCGACTGTAAAGATATACCATATATATATTTTTTATTTATTAATATGAAGTTATAATATTATTTAATGAGCAGTGGCAGATTAAATTTATATTTTTTATTCTGAATATCGAATCGACTCAGTTCTAGAAAAGACCTAGTAACTTCATTTTAAACTAACAAAGCTGAGGTTAAAAACAAGATCAATTAGTATTACACAAATTATTTATATGTCAGAATATTATATATAACATACCTTTCCACAATTAATGTATTCAACTGCAGTCTCTCTGAAGAAGAAGTATACGAAGTTACCGTGCACCAGAGAATTGACGAAATCAGGGGCTGGAAGAATACAATTTAGATATCAAATAAATGCAAGAACATTATATATTATGGCATTTATATAAGTCAGAAAATACCTAGAGAGAAAGTGGCAAGGCAATATAAGTAGCGAGATAGAGGGGTTTTGAGGGGCTCCGGTAACTTGATTTTATTGCTGAAACACACCAATAAGCTCGGCTAGTTTTTAGTGATACCGTGAAACAATACTGATCGGATTGGCCTAAGTATGGCTTTTCATAGATATTTAGTTCGCCTTTAATACAAGCTGTGGCTTGATAGAAAGCTATTGTATCTGGCGCTTAAGACGTCATTGGCGGTCAAAGGGTTAAATGAACGCATGATGAAGAAGCACACTTCAAACCTAGAGTGTGAATATATTGGTACAATAATATCTACGTCACTGACCGAGATATTCTGTCAATTTTGTTGTACAATCATTACCATATCCCCGCATACACAATGTCAATAAATATCAAAACCGTGTTTGTATCCGGCACGGAAATGGTTGGAACAGTGCTTGCCCCTTCGGACTATCGCTGTTTACATGTCTGTCACTGTCGATTGCTCCCGAATGCTGTCAAACATACATCCGTCAATTTAATTGAATTTGGAACGGGTTTCGGCGGGAACTCCGTCATGAGTGACGTCTGACGCGTCAACAATCGCTAAATCGGATTAGGATCGTATTAGAATTATCGACGCGGCAGCGATAGGGTTACAAAGGGCTGTCTGGCTTAGCAAATTGTTGCGTTCATAGATAATACGAAGCCAAACACTATGATTTCATTATTAGATAAATGAACCTTAATGAAAATTTATGTTATTAAATATATTATAAAATTAATGTATTAATACTGGTATTCTTTTTAGCTGTAATATTTTATATCCACATTTAGAAAATAATTAAACTTTTTGACTACTAAAATTGGTCAAATTTTGGATTGATCACAAATTTGTTCCAACTTGTCCTTTTTTGCTATTTTTCTGAGGACTTTTTGACCTAGAGTTTGTACATTTCAGTATAAGGAACAATTACCATTATGTCAAATGATTATAATGATCGATTTCACCTTCAAACAGTACCAGCCCTACAATCACTTAAGGAACTGCTATTGAGTAACTATTATATTAAATAGATGCCAACATTATGTTATGGCGTAAGCGATACATGATTATGGTGATTCAGTAATAGAGACGACTGCTAATCGAATTACTTGTATTATTATAACGATAATTCTGTACTTGTCCGACTTCATTAATCGTTGTGTTAACTAATTGATAGTTTGCAAAGGGATGTAAATGATACTGTTTCCGAGCTCAAGTTTACCTCACCTCGCCCCCAGCTAATATATAGCTACTACTTCTAGTATTTTCAGATCTTTACGGTCATCATCATCAGCTTATAACAGCTTATTATGGAGCACAGTCTTTCCTGCACATCATAGTTATGGTGGAGATATGTGCGAGGCATGTGCCCTATACCGAGACTTAAGGTATATGAATGAATATGAATTTATGATCACGATTTATTTACAGTAAACTGAAGACGGCACGTACGAGCCTGGAAACCCTCACACGAATCGAACCAAAGACCACCGGACCAAACTTGAACTTGGGAACACTAGACAAAGTACATCAGTGCTTGAAATCAGTGATAACATTCGTGATTGTGACTACATCATAAAATTCTATAAGCAATAAAACAGCCAAAGCTTGTTTTATCCAAGTATTTGTAAACTGTTTGACCTCGTCTATATGCTAATACATGTTGAGTTTGATTAATAACGCCCCTATGGGTGATATGCAAAATTATATTTTACAACTGACCGAATACATAAACGAGCAGAATAATGTGTTTTTAGGTTTTTCCTTTGTGCCAACCGAATACTAGAGAAAAAATGTTACAACGTGTGGTAGGTACAAATTATACGGCCTAGAGTGTTAGTATTTAGAAAAAATAGCAGAACCTATTGTCAAACGCCTGCTTTCAGTATTCAAAATACGAGAGGTTAAGATTATCATGGACGGTAAACTTCTTATATTTACCGACATTTGAAGTGCCTTTTCTCATTATTCAAAACAATATTATTGTTTTTCTAGTCTACTGTCTAAAATATAAATAGAGTGTTGTCATTTATCTTTATTTGGAACTATAGATATTGTGAGTGTAATTTAGTAGAATTAGCTTTGAGTGTGCTTAATATTGTGTACGTACTTTGTTCATGGGCCCACGGTGCAACTTAAAGAGCTTTATTGGAAACCCCAGAGCCCCATTCAGGGCCTCCTATTTGCCAATATCGTTTACAAATTTATTAAAGACTTTTTTAAAATTGTAAATAAAGCTGGTACTGCTTCTCTCTCTCTTCTCAACCTGTTGCAGACCACTATACGCCCCAGATATCACGAACCTTTTTGTGAACTCGAACTTTAGTGAGTCGAACTTTATCGTGGGCAACCGACAATTTAATTGCTATATTTATGTATGTGATTCCAAATGGTGAGATATACTTCACACCATTTGGAAGTGATGGTGGAAAACCAACGACCCATTTGGTGTTGCGGTTGAGAGGTCGACTGCAACACCAAGGGTTCCGGGTTCGATTCCCGGGCAGTACAAACATTTGTGTGCATGAACATGTCTGTTTGTAATGGTCTGGGTGTTTTCTATGTATAATATGTATGTATTTACAAAAAAAAATGTATTTAAGTATGTTTATCCGTTGTTTAGTACCCATAATACAGGCTTCACGCTTAACTTGGGGCTAGATGGCGCTGTGTGAATGTCAGTGGATATTTATTTATTTATTTATTTATACTTACTGAATAATAGATAATAAATACATACCGTTAAGTGTCATCGAATCATAGGGTTCCGTTTGAAGAGGCTCCCTGTAAATGATCGGCTCCATACCACTGAAGTCTGCTACTGTACCCGAGTAGAGTTCTCCATCTGCGAAAAAGTAAAAATACAAATTGTATTCAACAAAGTCTAAGATTATTAAGAAAGGCGATTATGCATTCGATTGATCTCGGTGTTAAAGAGCGTCAAGCTGTCGAGAATCTGGCTGGTTTAAAACAGTTTGATGTAATGATGGATGAGTTAAATCCAGTACATGTGTAGACTAAAAAGTGGGTAAAACCTGAAAGGCTAATTATAAAAAGTTACCAGTATGGTTGATATCATGAAATATATGAATGTAATGCTGTTTTTTTAAAGAAATTACCTAGTTTGTGATCAAACATAGAATCCAGTCATTTCATTTCAACTTTATCCAATTGTTAAACATGTAATCCTTTGTTTTGCCCCACATTGCATATTTTAACCACCAGATCAAATTTTGCCCAGGTGGTGGGTTCGGGTCCAATCTCCCCATATCTGTGCTGTGCGAGGTCTGTACCCTACAATGGGATGTTGCAGCCTGATTTTAATATTAAAAGCGCCCTTGACTAACCCTAGTACGGCCCTGTACAAGATCCGTATTGAATACAAATTCGGAATCGTATTAAGCGATTGCAGCCGGCGCCAGTACTCAGAGCGGCCACATTCGCAGATTAATTACCAAACGTTGATGACGAATGTTGCCCAGGCTGGGTCACCAGGCCATTGATGCATCAATTGCAACGGAGTGGGCAACCGCCAATTTAGCTGCTTTATTTATGTATGTGATTCCAAATGGTGAGATATTACGGTAACAATTAATACGTAAGCTTGTATTAAAATTTTACATTAAGTTTTATTTAAGTTTAACATAATATTTGTTTTCCTATCAACACTGCTCTGTGTCTGTCACACGAGACCACATGTAAGATCCAAGCAACCAACAATTTCCCTTGTTACAGTACCCTCTATCCGAAACACAAATGCGTTTATTTCTCCCTTACTCGTATTACACGGAACGATCTTGCACTGCACCTATACAAATCAGTATCGAGCCTGCCATCAAGTAAAGTAAAAATGGCAAAATTCCACCTAATAGTACACTCTATCTCTTCAACTTATCGCAGTCCTCTGCTATACATAGAACTCCCCCATTTTTTGCCGGATATCCTGGTCCTCTAGTTTTTTCATCCGGCCTCCACTTGCGACCTTTCGCAAGTCATCGGTCTATCGGGCCGGCGTGCGTCCTACGCTATGTTTGCCAACACACGGTCAATAGTACTAGTATATTCTTATTTGAATGACATGTTTTACGTTTAGCTTATAAATGCAATATTTAAGTATATTTAAACAACTAATTTCCTAATGTGTATCCTAGAAAACACTTTTTAGTTACTTAAGTTTCCTAATTCAACAAGTAAACATCGACTCTAACAAACACAGTGCAACAATGTATTTTTCAACACGTTCCCTAAACCAGCAAACGAACAGAGATCCAACTAAATAAGCTTTGCGTGGAAGTTAGCCCTCAATCGAATTAAGTGGTTAGCCGAGGCCGATCGCTCAATAGGTCGATGCCCACCGCATGGTGCTGTTAATTACTAAATACTACTGATGACGAATTGTGCTACACGACACACTACTTGACACTCATCGGGGATGGAATGGCTGATGATTGACACATTTTGTTGTTATCATTAGCTACGGGTAATATGCGACGCAGTTTGACACGGTTATTAATGCCGTTAAAAATTGCCACCATATGTCATATTATTATTGTAACAAAAAAGGCTTAGCTTAAAGACTTCCTCATAAATTGTTCTTGAGCGGTCTTATCATCATCATCAGCTCATTAAACGTCCCCACCGAGGGGCACGAGCCTACCCATATATTAGACGTAGGTTGGACGACTTCACGCACAACCTTTGAATCTCTTCGCAGGCGTGCGCAGGTTTCCTCACGATGTTTTCCTTCACCGTAAGAGCGTCGGATAACGTACATATGTTTTTCGAAAATTCGAAAACACATTGGTACGTGGCGGGATTTGAACCTCGGCCCTTTCGGTAGGAGGGCGACAGTCCACACCATTGAGCCACCGACGCTCAATGGAGTGGTCTCTTCAGTGCACCACATTACCTTACATTCATCAGGCATTTATTGTCTGATGACTAGGATTAGGTTTTTACCTCCATTATGCTTTCGAAAATTTGCGATACAGTTTTTATTACGCGTTGATTATACATATACAATATTTATACAATATAATAATAAACATTTGTTTTCAGTTTACATATTGATTCATTGATTAGTAGTATTAGTAGGCACATAATTGTAATATGATTGTTAGTTATTATTACAAAACACAAACAACAAAATGCTTATGCTTCTTAAAAATTTGGCACTAAAAATTTTCCAATAAGTCTTAATTTGTCTAACGAATTTTACTTACTTTTTTCATTATAAGTACCTTTATTTAAATTCATAGTAGCTACCTCTTTCATAATTGTTTTGTGAGTAGACTAGGTATCATATTTATTAAAGGATGAAAAGTTTTTTGATAATTTTGTTACCAGAACCTTCCAGGAAAATATTTAATGAAAATAATTGAGAGTAAGTAGAAGTACTAAGAACGTAACTTTGTTGTAGTTAGAAAAATCCTAACGTCGTTGGGTATCCTTTGTCTTAGTGTCACTTTTACAAAGTTCCCAGTAGATCTACGAAAATAATAATTTGTTTTTAAATTTATTTTATAGGTGTTTTTAATGTTAAATATACCACCAACCCAGTGAAGTGCAAAAAAATAAAAAATGTCTAAAACGGGTTACTCTAAAGAGTACCGAGTAGATACTAAACGAGATTGCATGTTTATTATTTAAGCTATCCAAACAGATAACTCAGCACCGCACAATATGAGTGAATTGGCAGATTATGAGCAACTCTCGCCGCGCAGCCTCCCCTGGGCGTCGCTGCACTTAATTGGACGAGATCAATAGGAGATAACTAAGCGTGTCCGTTCGCAGTAATGGACTGGGCAGGCGTGTGTGCTTCTGTGTGGGTTTTATGGCCTCAAGTTTCATTGGCAGTATTAGTGGTGTGACGTCATGTGATTCTGTTTAACGTCTTGGCTCGTTTCCGCCACACTCTGTCCCTACCAGCTTGTATGTAATCAAATTATGAATCGATCTTAGACAGCGAAGTGGTTGTTTAGTAAATTGTTTCCTTTGCTATTTGTAAATTGTCATTTACAAATAACAAAGGAAACAATATTGTTGCTTTTCTTCAGCTGATTAGATCTATTGAGACATCGTAGCTTAAAGGAAGAACGCTGACGTAAAAATAAAAATTGTAAAGTGACTACATTTCCCTATACAATATCTTAGCTATCCAGGTACCCGTCATAAAAATATGTAGGTAAGGATATACTTGCGAATATTGTTTTTTTTTCTATACCGTTGAGTTAATGAATCTTGCTTTCACCTATTGCGTCTTCCCATTCTCACATCCAATACAATACCGTCGCTCATTTACTCACAAGGATATTCATTTCGTAAGAATTACCACGGTTCCCATTCGTGTGATAAATGAAAGCGCACCGCAAGAGGGCTTCCGATGCGTTAATGCAAAGAAAATTGCACAAAGGGAGTGCGTGACGGTAATTGATGCACTGTCAGTGTTCGGGGGATGCATCTACGCCCTTTGTCGTATTTTACACCCATCTAGCTATTGCAATACTAGTACTAGAGTATAAGTACTATTTTTTCCATTACGTGTGTAACGTATTTACGAATAAATATCCACAGGCATTTTTACAGACGTCTGGCTCCAATGAAAGCAAGGTGATTGCGCTTGGTATCATAGCAGACTTTTTATCCATTACACCCCATGAAAATTTATTCTACGCTTTCAATTATTGACGATTGATTTGGTGTTATAGATGAGATGTCAAATATAGTCCTTACTGTTATATTCAAGAACACGCCTTTTTTACTAGGTATCAAGCTCTATATGAGGTAAATATCTACCACAGTGCCAGATAGCGTCCATTCTATACGAAAGTTACCCCTAAAAGCAGTAGTTAAGGACCACTTTACACGTTACCTAACATATACATATAAAATGTACATGACAGCACAGTCAGTACAAGCTTCAATAAAAACTCACAAATTTACTCACATCTCTGTCATCGGTCAAAGACTTATTGTATATACCCTCGTCTATACCTAAACGGGCAGTTGCAAGGAACGCACTTCGATTACGTTCCAATTCACGCAGTTCAATAAACGATCGGGCGAGGCGCGCTATTGCTCGTGATCAAATCATTAAGGCGAGCCGTCAAATTAACCCTCACCATGCCATGAGCCAGTACGTTACTGACAAAAGGCGCCAATTACTCGGGAGACCATCGCACCTGAGTTCGTGTTACAACACTATGACACAATTGGTAGTGCGCTTTCAGAGGAAAATGCAGTCTTTTGTAGTCGATATAGGTAATTCTTTTGAGTGCAGGATATTTTTAATAATTATATTCCATCATTAAAATTGTAGTTACATATAGATATCATAAGAATGGTCAGAACTAATAGCCAATTACAGTCAAGAACATAACCAAGCCCGTAGTAAATTAAAAATCGTCAAAAAACTTAGATAAATTTGAATTGGTTTTGTGGTTAACGTTCTGTTCTAATCGACCGCGATTGATTTAGCTGTAGTACGTACTCGTAGTACGCAACCTTTGTTGTGTAAGTAACACAAATTTTTCAACTAAATAAAAAATATAAATGCCAAAAAGGGTAAAAGTGATGCCTTACAAGAGGAACAAGAAGTTACAAGAGGAAAAGTTGGTGAAAAAGTAAGCTTCGCAACTCTGTTCAAATTTGTATTTGAATTTAGTAAAAAGTATTTACGTCACGTTAGCACAGGTAAGGTTTGAATTTCTCGAACTTTGCAAAATAATGTTTCTCAAAAGGGTCAAGCAATTTGTTCCTTACTAACGTTAATATACCCTTGGGGAAATTTGTCATAGTCATCATTACCAATGTTTTAATGTATTTCATACGGTAAAGAGTTATTTAGCGGTTAAAATAACTATCCATACAAGCCTGGACCATCAAATTATGGGTTATGGTTTTGTAATTTGAATAAAGTTATGAATGCATATAGCCCACTGGATGTTAAGTGGCAACTGTCGCCTATTATAACCACTGATACGAGTACCCTTTCAAGATAGCCCCACAGTAATATTATAGACCATATTACCGTGACCATAGTGCAGTTGCTAACTTCACGTTCGTAAACATGTTAAATCACAGTATCCAGTAATTCCTACTAGACTCAGCCTCCAGCTGCAACATATTATTAAAAAATAAAGCGTACAAAATATCTATAAAACAACAGTTGTGGCGACTGAAAGGTGTGTAAAGTTAATAAAGATCACAACAGAACCGATGTTAATAAAAATGTCTAGATTATACATATGTTCCCATAAGTTTATACAACTTGTTTTATGGGTCACAGAATAATTTAAAATTAACGTGCATAAACGTTGATATTTACCGAAAATCTCTGAATATTTGTCATACAATGTTCCATCAATATCCCCGACGCTATAAAGACGGTGAAATCTGAAAAACTCTGTAAGCAAAAAACCGAGCATAATCTCGCTATTTTCATTAAAATTTTCATATTTTCAGCTGAGAAAAAAAATGGAGCACTCTTTTGTCCAGGGACTAAAAAAGGGAATTTACTTGTGTTTGTTCGGGATAATCCTTGTACTTTGCGACTTGTTTACATCGGGACGATGGAGTTAGGTAGAAGTACCGGTGACCTGGAAACGAGGCTGTTCTGTAACTAGATATTTCTATCCGGGAACGTTGGTAAATTTTACGGAATATTCACCTTGTAATGCGTCGTAGCGAACATAACCTTGTGTGCTTTTGCAATTACTATAGGTTATAAAGAATATGTTCGACAGTATATTTTACTATATATATTTAACTAGGTACTCTAAGGTTTTGTTTGCGAAACTAAATCTAGGCTCAGATACAAACTCGGTTAGTAGTGAATTAATTTAATCCAATTCCTATTGTTCTCCTTTCTGCACTTCTTTTGTTTTTTTTTGTTATCATCTATTTAGATTTATATAATACATAACTGCTTAATAATACTTTTGTAGATTATTATATTTTTATCAATACTTAATATGATAAAAATTGTGACTATAATTTGCTTTATATAATTATTTTGATAACAAATTATATGATTCTGTACAAAATACAAACTTTTTGGAAAGAGTGACTACAGAATTGCTGGATTCTTCTCAGTGGAAAACTGTCGTCCGAACCAGTGGTAGCTTCATTTGACATTCATAAGTGTTCTGTAAGGATATAAACTGAATAAACACTTTTCATTTTTTCTCTTTTTATAAAACATATGTTATTTTAATTGGCCAAGCTTTTGTTGTTTTAATGAGACACCGAAAATACCGCTTCCTATACTTTATAATGTCATATTTAAAATAAGTACTGGAAATCATTTACCATATTACATTTTCGTGACTGGTTAAACCTGAATAATTCTATATAATTAAAATCATCTATTGAGACATAGAATTTAATTATTGTCAGAGCTTGTATTTTTTAAAAATTATATCAAAATGATGCATTCTGTACGAAACGATCACATTTACCTTATATACATATTTATTTCGCTTATTAGCTACATTTTTGGTAAACAATTATTCCGAGTTTAAGAGAGAGAAGAGACGGTTACTAAATTTTCTGGTTATATTTACTACGTGTCTTTCACTTACTTTGTGTATGATCCTATGAGAAATAAATTATTTTATAATTAACCGATATGTAGAAGCGTCACAGTTTAGCAACTAAACTGTGATCTTTATCAGGGGTCACCAGTATAAAGGACATCTATTAGAGCATCGGTGGTTCAATGGTGTGGACTGTTGCCTTTCGAACTGGAGGGTGCAGGTTCAAATCCCACCACGTACCAATGTGTTTTCGAATTTTTGAAATTATATGTACGCTATCCGATGCTCTTACTGTGAAGGAAAATATCGTGAGGAAACCTGCGCAGCCCTGCGAAGAGATTCAAAGGTTGTGCATGAAGTAGGCCAATCCGCAATGGGCCGGCGTGGACGACTAAGGCCTGTCCTTATACGAGTAGGCTCGTGCCCTCGGTGGGAACGTTTAGTGGGCCGAAAAAGAAATGCTTTAGCCACTTGTCAACTGGTCATAGCCTGTTTAGATTCGCAACTCATTATTACGAGGAACAGACTTGAGCCAGCAGACGTTATTAGAACTTTGGATAACTCACAAAATCATCACTCTAAATAACATCCCACACGAAACAAATTTAAGAACGTTTCAGTATTTTGAAATTAAATAACTCCTATGTCTGATTTTCAACTATCTGAAAATCTGCATCATATAGCAATTACTATAAAAATCGTATTGAATTCTTTCTTTCTTGGGCAACAATGAGTGGCATTGTGTGTCGCTCGACTGTGAAAGTGAGTTAATCGTCCAAATAACTCAAAGGATTTTCCTTACCCTAATTTCCTGACAATATAGAAAGCTAAAACGAAGTATGCGAGGGCGGGACAGAAAAGGTTTCCGATAAGTTTTTATATCATTCAGATATTATGCGTATGATAGATGTGTAGGTATTGACAAATAAAGATGCCGACATTCAGAATTCTGTTCTCTTAATTGTAAGAATAACTACAGATCTTTTTAGTAAAGAATCTGGAATATATTGTTGATTGGTAGATGTTTCATTTAAAAAAGTACGTTGATTTTAAAATGTACTTAATATAAGGGAGTATTCATTATCTATATTACTTATCTGGTTTTTAAAATTATGTACGTGGGTACCTTCTGTCATATTATACTCGTAGAATAATAAAGTAAGTACGTTTTACGCAAGCTAATCTTTGGTAGTAAATTGTACATGTACGTTTTTTTTATAAAACCAGCACTTGTGTTACCAATGACTGATACTCTATTAAGCAAAGCATCTTATTGACCTCCAGACAATCTAATTCTACTTTTCTGAACTGTATTAATGGTAGTAATATCTTTCACTTCATTGGTAATTTATTGCTTACGACTAATTTGTGGCAAGTAATCTTCATTATTTTAATTAGGTCAAAACTGTTTCTAAGCAATTAATACTTTTCTTATCATCAGTGACTTTATAAAAAATAAAAAGACTATTAAAGACAATAGTGTTACGAATACATTAAAACAGATTTTTGAACGTATATGTTAGTGTAGTAAAGAAATGTATCCTACATAATTCTGCAATATTTTACTTTCACTCGAAGTCATTAATAATAGCTACAAATAATTAGATAAACAATTATTGTTTATCTTAGTACAAGTTTCATACGCGAAAACTTTGATTTGGGTTTCAGAGAGTTTAATTACTATACATTATTATTATAATTTTTATCATCATTATCATTATTATTTGGCATGATGTAGCGGCTAGCGCGTTTGGTTAGCGATCGTGCAAGTCAAGTAATCATTGGTCGTCGGACAGATGACCGGAAAATATGAACTTGTATCCTTTCATTGCTTTGGTACGCTCATTAAGTAAATGTTAGTATGATAGTTATTAATTTAGGATCACAATGATACCCCCGTGGTGTATATCCCCTTTCCCACCCCATTTTGAATCTTATACTTTTTTATGTTACAAAATGTACAGGACGCACGGACGGTAACGATGCTCACCAGANTTATTTTTTAAATTACAATAAGGTATTAAAGTGCATCGAATCTAACACCTTGACATAGTGTACCATAGAAAATAAAAGAAAAAAGTCGATTTCAATTCATCGATTTGTCGATCGAAAAAGAAGCTCAGTTGACCGTCAGTCAACATTCGCTTGTATTAAAGATTTAATTGAACAAAATCAAATGGAAACTATCCAGATTCAGATGTAACGGAAGTACCCTCTCCACAGCGTTTCGCCACGCTCGCTGGTATCAAGTAACACCGTTCAAAGAGGTTTCTCAGTACATTCTCCAGTTACGGAATGTATCGGCACGTAATGGCTGGGTTGCGGTCGGAGCTTTAACGGACCAGCTGCTGCGCCCCAGTGTAGCAAGTAGGTAATTTATTTTAAGTGTTTGCTTGAGGTACCTTTATTGTCCTTTTATGCTTTGCTTATTAAATCAACAAGATTTTGTTAATAGATCAAAAAATGATCCTTGTATTTGATTAACCCTTATCATCAATCGACTACTACTACTAATTCGTAAGATGATGAATCGGCCGACGGAGCAGGCGAGAGCGTGCCTATTAGGAATATCACTATTGAACCCGTGCGAAGCATAGGCGGGTCGCTTGTATCAAAATAAACGGTTTATGAGTAGGAGTGAACTCTACGAACAGGCGTTAGTATTTAAAAATGACAGATCACTTTTTCACATCAGCTTATTAAACGTCCCCTCCGAGGGGCACGAGTCTACCCGTATAGGGTGTTTAGACCTTAGTCGTCCACGCGGGCCCAGTGCGGGTTGGCCGACTTCACGCACAACCTTTTGAATCTCCTCGCAGGCGTGCGCAGGTTTCCTCACGATGTTTTCCTTCACCGAAAGAACGTTGGATAACGTAAATATAATTTCGAAAATTCGAAAACATATTGGTAAGTGGCGGGTTTTGAACCTCAGCCCTCCCGGTAGGCGGGCAACAGTCCGCACCATTTAGCCACCGACGCTCTATCTCTTTTTATTATTAAATGAACAATTTTATACGTTTTGATATTTATGATTTTCTTTTAAAACATCAATAAATAAATATCAATAACAAAGATGCAGGTCAAGTTAGCTAGACTAAGCAAATTAACTTTTGTCGGGCACATATTGATGCGATGTCCTGTTATATCCTGTTATTAGTCAACGTGTAGAGTTAGATTTAGGTATAAACTAATTCAGGTTGTGTTGTACACGTGACAATCTATTAAAAAAATATTTATGACCACATTAAGGAAATGTTTCGTGCTTGCGAGAAGGATAACCAAATAAGTTGAAATATCTACTTACATAACTATATTTTAAACATTTTGGTGGGTAATAAATAATTATTTAGTTTTGAGTGTACAGTTTTATTGTAATCATTATCTTATTTCGATGGTTGATTTTTGTTTAAGTGATTCATTAGTACTAAATTCCTAATGGGATGAAACAATAAAATCTTGCGTTTGATACATAAGGCACATGACAACTAGGCCAAATAACCATAAGATCGTCTACAAACATTACCAAAGACTCGACTTGTCTCTCCAAAGTTTACAACATTTAGGGTATACGAATTGTAAATGGACTCAGGTCGATATTAAGGACGTAGACTGACTTCGAAATGTCTGGACCTCATGTTTCTTCGTGTGTGCTCGTGAACATACGGTATGTTTATACACAGTGCATTCAAAAAGTTCCGGGACTAAATTTCTTTAAAATCTACGATCAGCGCAATCTCTCGCGCAACGTTGGAACTAGTTAATACCATCCTTCGACTATCTACATTCGAGATTTCAGCGCTCTAACCTCATTCGAAGTGAAGTTTTGTTTGGTTGAAGTAAACGTGTTTATATCGGTCGGTCACAATTTGCGAAATGGAGCAACGTGCCGCTATTAAATTTTGTTTCAAATTGGGAAAAAGTGGTTCCGAAACTTATCAAATGTTAAAAACTGCATATGGCGAGGATTGTTTAAGCCGAAGCAAGGTTTTCGAGTGGTATGGACGATTTAAAAACGGCCGTGAGTCGCTGGAAGACGATCCGCGCGAGGGGCGTCCCTCCACGTCAACAACAGACGATAATGTCGAACGAGTGCGCACGCTGGTGGAATCCACGCGTTTCGGTTGAAACATTATCTAGGAAGCTAAACATCAGTGTAGGAAGCGTTTATCATATTTTACACGACGTTCTTGGTAAAAAAAAAATTGCGCAAAATTTGTTCCTCACTCACTGACGCTGGATCAAAAACAGTGCCGTCTCGACGCTTCACTCAATTTTCTTGACTGGGCTAACACGCATGAAAATTTCTTAAATAAAATTGTAACTGGTGATGAAACATGGTGTTTTCAATACGATCCCACAACGAAACGCCAGTCTGCTGAATGGAGAAGCCAGGAGGAAGGACGGCCCTCAAAGTTCGCGCAACCAAATCCAAAATCAAAACGATGTTCATTTCTTTTTTCGATTCTCATGGAATTAGCCACAGCGAGTTTGTGCCAACCGGCCAGACGGTGAATGCAGCATTTTATAAAGATGTGCTGGACAGACTTTTGAAGCGGATTCGACGCATAAGGCCAGAATTTTACAGTAGTGGCGATTGGTTTCTCTTGCATGACAATGCGCCCTCTCATTCCTCGATCCTCGTTTCACAATTTTTGGCCAAAAAATTAGTTACTGTGATCCGCCACCCACCATACTCACCAGATCTGGCTCCAGCGGACTTTTTTCTATTTCCCAAGATTAAAATTGCCATGAAGGGCGAGCGTTTTCAGGATGTAGAGACCATAAAACGAGGAGTGACCGCCACACTCAAGGCCATTTCCGAAGAAGAATTTTCGCGGGCCTTTCAACGACTGTACGACCGCTGTAAAATTTGTGTAGAGAAGGGGGGGGACTATGTTGAAAATTAAATAAAAACTTTTTTCCTAGCTCTTTTCTCCTTTCGTAAAAAAAAAATTGTCCCGGAACTTTTTGAATGCACTGTGTATAATAGATGGCATATAAGTTTGATCAAGTTTTGTGTGAGGTGGAATAGTTTGATTTTCAAGTACTAACTGTCACACTTGGAAGGCTTTAGTCGTTGAGAGTTAGTATGTATTTAAATTAGGGTCAAAGATTCGAAACTCAATATTTGACTTGACTATTATTTGACGCGCTTTCAATTCCTTACAACTGGTAAATATCGATATATATGGAATTCCTAATTCAATTTAATAATTGACAATGTTATTGTGGGGACGTTATACACAAATAATTGTATATTTGATAATGAGTGAGTGTTATACGCATATTTTTTAAGTATTATGTACAAGTAATTTTATTTGGACGTTAATAAGGTACCTAGAATATAAAAAAGAGAAAAGCTAAAAGCAGGGGTGGAGATTATTAAGTCTATAAAGTCTTATTATTTAGATAACCTTCCAAACTATAGTTAACTTCAGTTTCAACTGAAATACCTTTATTAGGTACAATATTGGTATATTAATCTTAAGTTAAACAAAGACGCGTTATAAAGTAAAGTCAATACGTTTAATATAGACACGAAACCAGTCAGTTACGCTTAATAATACACCAAGACAATACGTAGACAATGCATACGCGATAACGCATTTTAATTTAATCTCCCGCGTTGGAAGATTTAGCCTTTACGTAACAAAGAACATACCGGAACCGGTTTAAGCCGGTTTAAGGGAGCAAATCTGTTTAGGCTCCAAGACACGTTCGCGCTGCTAAGGGCAGACAGTTTCACAGACTCGGTCTGGGAGCGCCCAATCAGACAGACTATTTACATTCATGGAACGATATATCTGTAGATATACACTTAAGTGTGTGTATTGCGTATAATGTTAGAGAAAAGCAGTAGTGATTATGATGTAAAAAGTAATATGATAAACCCACGTCCTCAGGGTCACGCAGCCGAACACTGTGCCCACTGGACCACACGGAGGCAGATGAAAAATGTTTTAATTTTTCAAACATTTATTTCATAATTTAATAAATTAAATAAATAAGTAAATTTTCTTAGATGAACAATAAACTAATCAGATACACAAGAAATTTAATGATTTTACGAACAAATATTAACAAAAAAATGTCTGAGCCGCTTGACACATACTCGTACATTGACACATGTAATATATGAAATAAACAATATTTATTAAAATTTTAACCTCCAGGCGTCATTAAAAGGGTACAAAATCAAAAGCACGAGCATACTACAATGTCACTATGACATGTAGCGAGCGACGAGATTATGAATGAAAATTTTGCTCAACTGACGGATGGGCATAATTTTGCAGCGGCTACTTTTTGAGTGAGATTGAGCATCTATGTAGTAAGTTTATCTATTTAAGTAAGTTAATTATTTATTTAAGTAAGTAAGTAAGTTTATTATTTATCTAAGATGCTACTAGAACTCCGTCAGTGTGAACATGCCTCAAGAATTAGGAACGTTTAGAAGCTGCCAGCCTACATCGCGTTCCCCGTTAGTGAGCCATGGATTTCCGAACGTTCGTGATCGACCAGCCGAGAGGGCTGCGAAGGGTGCGCCTGGCCGTACACCGATCATGTGCGGATATTTTGACAAGTATAGACGTATGACGTCATGTTATACCTATATTGACGTGAACGGTGAATCTGCCTAGTGGTTGCCTAGACAATGCCTGAATGCAGGATCTAGATAGGATTTAGGACAGACGTTTTGCTTATTGTTCTAAATCATAATGATAACGGTTTTGGATTTTGAGTCAACAAATCTATTAGCTTCCTTGAGATTACTAAAGAAACTAAAGAAAATACCTTATTTCGAGATCTTAATTTGCGATAAGCTAGTTGGAAACATGATAATTGTGGCTGAATGGCCGCTTTGTCTTTTGTGTAAAACATTGAAAAGGCCTATTTAGAAACGAAACTCACTGAGAAATAATAACATGATGATACTTAATCAAAATTAACATTAATGTCGGGATTTCCGAATTGATATTTGATTACAATAGTATCTCATTGTTAAGCAAATTTAATATTTGAGTTCTGTAATACACTCTTTACGTATACCTTTCGGGTCTTACGTAATTATTAGCCAAAAACGTCCCAGTTGAGTTGCTTTCCCGCATAGCTGTAGGGAGTTTGGGTCAAAGTTGATGACCAGACGTAATTTTTAGGTACATTTAGAAGGGTGGTGACGGTGACACGAAGGAATTTTTGGGATTTTGTTTACATTTATGTCATAATCATCAGCTTATATACGTCATTACCGAGGAGCAAGAGCTTACCCGTATAGGGTGTGCCTTAGTCGTCCATGCGGGCCCAGTGCGGATATTGAACTTTTGAATTTATTCACAGGCGTGCGCAGGTTTACTAAAGATGTTTCCCTTCACCGTAAGAGCGTCGGATAAGCGTACATATAAGTTCGAAAACTCGAAAAGACATTGGTGCCTAGCGGGAAATGAACCTGCACCCTCCAGATCGGAGGGCAACAGTTCACACAGATAGGCCACCAACGCTCATTTTTCAAAATTACACTATTATATTGTTTAATTATCGTTTGTTTTCGCAAAACATCGACCACGCGACTCTTATGCGATTTGGTTGGTGTTAACGACTACAATCTAAAGATTGTAAATGGACCGATAGCTCATAGCTCAACATATCGTTCGTAGAACTCGTAGAAGGGAAACATCTTTCCTTTCAGATAATCATGTAATACAGCCTGAAGAGTCCTAACCAAAATAGTAAATAGAGGATTAGTTTGAGATCTTTTAGTGATATTTTTTATGGAAGCATTCCGTAGGTGAATAATGGACTAAAACTTTTAGGGAATTAGATCGCCATCAAGTTCGCGATGGAAGGTCCCCAGGAACTTTTTTATGATCGGTTAGTTGCCATGTTTTGACGTAAATATCAAATGGATTCAGAAATACTGTGTATGTATCCTACACTCGAGTATCAAAACTCGATACAACTTTCTAAGAAGCATAAAATTGCGTTCGGATAGAATTGGTAATCGGGTTAATGTAGAGAACGACATTTTCTAAATTGACTCGAACCTGGAAGTTTTGGTCGAACTTTGGTCGTTAACTCTCAATACGTTTTCCTGTTATAAGATCAAAAGTTCTTGGATATCGATTTATTTTATATCATTAATATATATTTGATGGAATTAATAATAATAGGTGATGATTAAATTTCGTTGTTAAATTTAGTTTGCCGCCGATAAAGACTAAAATAAATCCTTTATGCTGCAATGTACCTACTTACTCGTATATTATATTTGTTTAATTCATTTTCCAACAAGTTTATAAAGGGCCACTGCAGGACACAGATACACCACAGCATAGTTATGGTAAAGTGAGACTTAACACAAGCCCGCAAGCTAATTGCGGATTGGTGAGTTAAAGCGACTACCATCCAAAGATAGTAAAGTCTTCCGAAGTACGGGTTCGATATAATATTTTTCAGTCATTCAGCCAATGACCTATTGGGATGGTTACTGAACTTGCATGACCATCAATCGATCAAGCCAGCCGCAATGCTATGACATCGTTTTGTAATTTTTTTTACTTACTTTTTTTCAAAATATTTTTTTAATCAATAAATTATTGGCTATTTCTCTCGTATATATATATATATATATAATATTAAATAGCAACTTTGACATCTGATAAATTTATTCATTCCACGCGCGGTGCAAGTGTAATTCTGACAGACTCAATAACTACTTCTTGTTTAAAACCAAAACAGCTAATATAGGTATGCAACAAAACTACGAAGTTAACAAGGTGTTTTAATAGTCCGCGGACGAGTAACATTGCCATCTCGTAAACTAAACTGTTCCTTGAACAGCTGAGTATTTACGATTTGCTTCCTGCACTCGACGGCTTACAATGTTTGGAGCTATGTGGATTCGGACTGTGTTGCAAATAGGGTTATTAACATCTGACTAAGTGTGAATATAAGAGTTATCTACAAACCGCCCGCTAACTTTGCATATTATAGCTTCACCTTCGCGGGAAAAGGCTCTTATACCAGGAATGGATTGTCATAGGCTGTTAAGGTTTTAAGGCTTTTATGCTGAGACGATATATTTAGTGGCAAGACTGCTACAATATAATGGATCCCGGCTTCAATCCCCATGCACAATACAGTGGAAACATTTGAGTGCACGAATTAATTATTTTATTTGTCCTGGTACAAAATATACCCAAATTGAAGTATTTACGTAGTAAGAAATAACAAACAAAATTAATAGGTATGAGCATGTTTATTCGTTATTTAGTTCCCCTTAATAGACGCTACATCTTAGCTTGAGGCTTATAAGAAGACTGCCCTGCGATAGTCATGTTAAAATTAGTTTGTAATATTATGTAACTGGTTAACCTCTCAACCGCCAAAGTCAAGTTAGGCATATATTCATTGGATTTTCTATTAAAAATTTTCTACTCGTATCTATGTTTAACAATTTCGGCTGTGTAAAATTAATGTATATTAATTATGTTCATTATACCAAAATAACCTCATTCGCCGAGAGGATTGGCTCGAAGAAATGCACTCATCTCTCGAGGACTGTTCATATTCTATTCTTCGTACTAATTAGCTTCCAGTACCTCGACGTGGAACATTTCCAGTAATATTGTCGGTTCAATTTTCAGGGAACATGCGCTTCCTTGAAATGCGATTTAACATTAAACCGACAACGGAAATATAAGGTTTCCTGATATGTTCATTTTAATTAAATACCGTTTTCATGTTATGGACGGAAATGTTGGCTAAAAATCAGAGATTGGGTTGCAATTAGGACATTAAAAAAACGGAAAATCGGTCTTCCAAGATGTAATCTGATATACGTTATTCAGTTAAATGCCATTGTGTAAAATTAAGCAAATGAAAATAATTTTTACTTCAGTGTAAGTAAAATTAAGTTATGCTTTTATTAGACTCTACAATTGGTACAATTTCGCAATTTGTTGTTATTTTTCCGCTAGATTTTCATTATTATGTTTTCCCTTGTAAATATAAATCCGATTTCTTATCATATTCGTCTGCAACTTGCAATATTACCTATAATATTATATTGTACTAACAACATCTTACGTAATGATCGTGATCACATTGACAACATCAGTCTTAAGTTGTTGGATTGAAAGACCTTTGGAGACCCCTGATACCCTCCGTTTCGTCACATTATTTATGTATAAACTAATTTTGAGGTACTTACCTCGTCTTTGCCCTTGACCACGCACATCTTGACGTCGATCTCTGGCGAGTACCACACCAGACGGCGCTGCTCCGTCAAGTCAGTCAGGCTGAGGTTGTACACCACATTTCTGGAACAATCAATCAATGAATAAATACTTCTGGAAACCAAGACATAATTGGAATAGACGGACATATACTTTGCTTGAGTGTTTACCATCATGTATGCAGTCTTAAAGAGCATCGATGGCTCATTGGATCGGACTGTTGCCTTCTCATCTGCAAGGTGCAGGTTAAAATCCCGCCACTTTTCGCATTTTCGAAATTATATGTATGTTTATCAGACGCTCTTAAGGTGAAGGAAAGCATCGCGAGGAAACCTGCCCATTCCTACGAAGCAATTCATAGGTCTTGGGTGAAATCGGCCAACCCGCACTGGGCCTGCATGGATGACTAAGGCCTGTAATACTCTTTACGGGAAGGCTTGTGCCCCTCGGTGGGGACACATATTGAGTGGATGTGATTTATTTATTTAGGACAGCCAACAAAACAAACACCATACAATTATAAACTTATATATATACTAATACATGATTGTAGTGTTGCCTTAGTTAAAGGCTGCCACGGCATGATGATAAGTGATGATGATGATGATCATCCATTTGTGATGATGCAGTCTTAGTTGTTGACATTTCATGATTAAAAAAATTAAACATTAAAACATGATTAATATAAACTAGCTGCATCCATGGTCTAAAGTCAAAGCGTTGAGTTTAGACTGCTGCGTGGATCGGTAAAAATGGGTTTGAGAAAGAGTGAAAGTCATTTAGTGCAATTCCCAGTTTGGTTAGGACATTGCAGGTTCAATAACCTGATTGTCTGAAAAAAATATACTGTGCTTCAGCGGGTACGTTAAGCTATCCGTCCCAGCTAATATATTAAGATAGTAGTTGTTAAAACCAACCTATACGCATTGGATCAGTGTTTTTGATTGATTGGTTGAGTACCAATCTACCCACAACTATGTTGTGCGGGAGGCCTAATGTCCCTTCTGCCTAAAACCATACATTTTATGAAATTCTTCTGTATTGTTTTTTCAAAAAACATGAAGTTGGAATAAGGTGATTAACTTCATTATTAGATACAATTAAAGTCAATTGATATTTTAGTCACTTTAGATCTATCTTCAATTAAATATGCCAACAACTGTCCCCGTAACTGTCGTAAGCCTTCTTTTGTTCCCGTGACCACGCCAGCTTAAAGCACTCGTTTTAACCATTCCAATAGGCATTAATGCGTTGTGAACCATAAACCTGTGGATTTAGGCTCAGTTCGCATTGTCCGTGGACCGAACGTTGGTTTGTGGTCGTCGTTGGAATTCACGTAGAGTTGGATGAGCGGCCGAGTTGGAAGTTAGCATTGTGCAATGTTTGCTGATATAATTACAACTGGTAAATGTTTGAAACAAATAACTGTAATAGCTAATGTAGTGGAGTGGGGCAATGAAATAATATGAATGCTTATTTAATAGTATAAATTTGGTCAATAGTTTGGGAATGTTGATAACAGGCAATCAGCACAGTGTAAACTAACACAGGTCGTGTCATTTCTAATAACAATGTGACAATAACAAAGATAATTTCTTATACAACAATGTGAAAAATATTTTCAAATAAAGATTTATTTATTTATTGAATATGGATAGTACTTCAGTTTAATTGGTATGAGGAAATCTTGATAGAGCATTTTGTAGAGAATGGTTTCTTATGGACTTGATTTTGAAGATATTTGCTGTAGTATTGTATTAAGGAGTGGAAGGTCAAATTATAATGAATTGTATTTATGTTCGTTAGTAGTTTTCTTTATCACAAATTAATATACTTCAAATTTTAGTGATCGTGATTTTAGTTTTTGAAGCCTGGGACTAACCTAGCCTACGAATGGTTCTATCTGTTAAGCGAAAGAGGCTCTGGCATTAACTAGCACTAGACATAGACTTATGTACAAACAGTAAAAAATATAGCTAAAATCGAGCAAATTACAAAATCCCTGTAAATAATAACCTCAATTTTAGCTATAAATCTTGTTATAGCTGTAAAGATTTTGTTATAGCCGTTTCAAAACGGAGACTGAGCCTGGCAGTGAAATTACCAGCAGCCTTTAAAATTACATACGGC
The DNA here is from genome assembly GCA_019425675.1 of Leucinodes orbonalis. Lineage (NCBI taxonomy): Eukaryota > Metazoa > Arthropoda > Insecta > Lepidoptera > Crambidae > Leucinodes > Leucinodes orbonalis. The sequence goes on from PQWD01004079.1 coordinate 63,747, forward strand.
ACAAGTTATTAACACAAGTTAGTAACATTGTAATCCATTTCTTTTTTCTACTTCATCATTATTAGCTTATTAAATGTCCCCACCGTAAAGCATGAGCCTACCCGTAGAGGGCGTACAGGTCGTAGTACTTCATGAGGGCCCAGTGCAGCGAAGAGATTCATAGGTTTTCTCACGATGTTTTTTTTTTTCACCGCGAGAGCGTCATTCAAAAAATTGTCGTGGTCAGATATTTAAGTTTAAGTAATGTTTACTACGTCCACCTAAATACCTGTATTTTTATCTGTTAAATGCGCTCAACTTTGTGGTTAATATATATTAGAGTAAACACAATGCGGACTGAGTTTAGTTTGCGTCGTTTCGCGGTTGAAGTTGTAAGCTATTCGCTGGTTTAACTATTTAGCTGGAAGAAATTATTTAGCTTGCTTTCATGAAATAGCATTAATTAAATTTGTGGAGTATTTTAGTAATTCCAGATAAGAGCAATCTTTCCAATGAAAATCCTTAGAAGAAAGGTTTCTTATTTTTATTTTCCACCTATTTTGAATATAATCAATTTATTAAAAATACTCTCCAATCAAACACAAGTAACAAAATAGTCTTATAATAATCGTAAAAAAGTTTTATTACACCTGTACCTTAATAAAAGAAACGTCCCAAAACCTCAATTGAATTAAACCTTTTACGACTTAGTAATAAAATTTAAATTCATCCAAAGTAGATAAGATTCTGAATTACGTTGAGATGTAATTTGGCTAGCTGTTTTAAGAACTCCGCCGCTTAATCTATTTATCACAGATCGAAGACTTGACAAGACTAATTATGATTTGAATAAATATTAGGCCAAATCTCGTTTTATTCGCGCCTGAATGTAATTAAGTCAACATTTGACCCCTAGGTTTTATGTATATTTTAGTTATTTAACTGTTAAATAAATAACTTTGTAAATTAAAAAACGGTGTTGCAAACTTAAATCTTTTACACGAGTAAAATTATAGTTAGAGTATAAGATATAAGAACCTAAATAACAATAATGCTAGCAAACGTTTCTGAGACCCGAGGTTCCAGAAATGGGTTGCTCATTAAAACGTTATTTTTGTGTGAAAACAAAACGAAAAATGGCTCAAAGAAGTTAATTCCTAATCCTTTCGTTTCTTTGTCACGATCGGTGTGTTTCTGAGTAGACTACACGATGTTAGAGCTTTGATATCTCAGAGATTGTAAGTAAAGAATGCAAACTGAATGACACTAATCGCAACAACAATAAATAATTTTCATTTTTGTCAAATTAAGTGCTATTGTTGACCGCAGATCGCCTATGATTTCAAATCTGTAGAGGAAAATGAACGAATAAGTGGGAATCATTTAATATGTTGGCGATATTCCAGGTTGTATGGACGCACAGGGTATGCACTGCTTATTTGCATATATGAAGCTTACCTTGTCCAGCTGTGAATGTTGTATGGTATCATAATTTACTTCAAAGGTAGTATGTTCCTGCAAAGGGGGTGTAAATATCCTTCTGGTAGTTACGAGAATCATGGCCGACATTAATTATCCCGCACCGTTACCAGATGATTGATGCACATTATCTGGCGCACTTATTCAATAAATAATGTTTCATAAACGCCCCTTCGAGTTGGATCTTAACGAAAATTAACTTCAGCATTATTAATTATTATTGCGTTATGGATGCTCATTATTTTTGTTATGTTGTAAGTCTTCAGAATATATTTTATTATCGTTTTAAAATCCAGTGTTTTTCGTTTTAACGATAAAATATTTTTATGGACGTTCAGACCCGATAGACTGATATCTTGTGAAGGGTCACTGGTGGAGACTGGATGACAAAATAGGAGGACTAGGATATATGGCGCAAAATTGGGGTAAACGGGGGAGCGGCTATTATACTCGTATCTTAAACATTAAAATTGTATATGCTTGTACATTTATTAGATTATTATTGATTATTCTAGGTGATTAACTACGTCGCATGCTAATCAGCCAACTCTACATGTATAATAAGCCAGCCATTTCAACTATTCAAGTAGATTGGACGAAGTTGGAGTAATTTACAAGTTAGACCTGCAACGGTTGCATACATTTCGAAAACTGCGCGGGGGATAACTGTGCGGAAAATTGTCCGGGGCGTTATTTTGAATATTACTTATGGACACAAATGTTGAAACTATTATGTGTTTATTGATTTATATATTTTGACCATAACGATGCTTTGGTGAAATTAACATAGTTAGGCAGAGACATGTTAGTGATACTGAAACCTGTGTTATATAAATTAATGTATATCCAATTTCATGTCACACAGATTCGATTGAACACATTCTCATATAATTAGCTAATCATAACATACCTCGACCGTGAGCCCAAACCGTCCCGAGGTAAATCTTTCAAACATTACGTAAGTCACACCGACCACCCCGCGTGGTAATTGGCAAAGTTTACATCATAATTTCTCTATGAAATTCCGTGCAAATATCTTAATTAAGGGTTGGGACTTTTGCAATTATGTCAGATGGCATGATATCTCCAAAGAAAGGAGATAACCTACCTTATTTTAGGAGTCTCGAGGTTACGGCTCTATGGGTACCTACTTTATTCAATTTAATTTTACAGAATTCTAGTAAAATTACAAAGAATCTTTAAGGTCGTGGTCTGGCGTTCTCTGCCGCATATATCGTGGGAATGTTCAGACGAGTTCTTGGGCTTGTTGCTCCTGCTTTCATTTCACTTTCGTACTTCAAGGCCTAATTCCAGATTTCACTCCATCACTTGGAAACCATCCAATGATGTGGGTGAAATCATGCGGACTTCCATAGTCGTTTGGTCGACATTTTCAGCCAGGTACTATTAATTAATATAATCAGTAATCCTCGGAACGTTACCGGAACGCCCTAGAGAGAGAGTGTATTCATCCTGTCAAACTCTTTGTTGAGTAATTTCCAAGTTACCACAGGTAATGATCTTGATGGCGTACATTGAAACCTGCAAATTGAGGGAAACCATCGTAATTGGACCGTTTATAATTAAGTGCAAAAAACTTTCGCGAGGGATACATTTTTTGTTTATTTACATCTATAAATACTGTTAATAAAAATTAAACAAGAACAGAATTCAAAATAGGGTACTCGTATGATTTCCATAAAATACTGTCCCTTTCATTCATGAAATTCAATAAACATGTCTTAAAGCGTAAAGGAATTTCAAATTGTTGAAAAAGTGCTCTAAATCACGCGAGCTATCTTTATGTCTCTCAAAATGAAATTCTCCGGTGCCATTATCTTGTAAATAAGGCATCGCATTGATGTCTTGCAAGCGTGTGATGCAATTGTATACTGGTCTAGGGCGGATGATAGCCATCATTTTTGAAAATGGTTTACTTTTCATTGAACACCTACGGATAAAAATGAATTTACGTATCGTAGTCATAGATTTAGTATTAGCGCGCTGCGCTTATATAGATACACGAAGCGTGGGAGTGAGGTCCTTAATCAAGTACAAAATGCCCAAGAGAAAAAGAGACAGCGAATAAAGGATTATATGTTTTTGCGAGTTAGCGGCCCATATAGCGGCCCGGTGTGTTGTCAGTGTCAGTCAAGTGTCAGTGAAAATTGTGAATATTATTGCTAAAATACCCATGATTTTCTTGGTTTCTGTACGAAAAGAGACCGCCCGTTGATTTACATCACAATCGATAATGAGAACTTTTGGCGTGGACAACACTATTTGGAACTTACGCATAGACATTCACCAACACATATATACTTTAATATTTTTGTCATGCCTCTAAGCCGCCTTTGTGTATCTTGTATATACTATATCTATGATCGTAGTTATTTTTGAAACGGAAAATATGCCATTTTCAAACTTTTTAAACACTAGCTTCAATTATTTCGGGTTTTTGTGAAATATTTAGCTAAAGTATATTTTATTTAGGTAAGAAATGTTTGTATAGTAATATATACCAAATTAGTAACACCAATCCTTTAACTTTACGCATATACATATTAGAGGTAAAGCATAGAAATTATTAGAAATACATTAAATTAGACTAGCCATAGTAACCTTGCGTATGTATAGTTTATAAGTGTGCACTGTCAGCATATTTCAAATTATATTCATACTCAATTTTACCCAGACGTCCTTTATATATGGAATTTTGGTGCTTCCAGTCTTCGCAATAAACGGCTATAATTTGCTGAAGTTAGGGGAACCAATTTGTAGCTCCCGTATATCTAATGCGGTTATCTGTTTTTTTCCGGAACAGAACAATAATAAAGGTGTTTTATTACTAGTCTGTTTATTTTGTATTTAAACTCGTTTAAATTTAGTTGACATTTATATTTTACATAGTTTTTTTATTATTTCATTTTAATATGCCTACATATAACTACAGTGGAGCGGCCCAAACGATGATTCACCTTATGTCGTGTCCTGCTTGCCCAAGTAGCTGTTCTCTGCAGGATTTGATGTCGGCTGCGGACAGCGCTGCTGCCGTGGCTAGTTTTTGGGCTTCTACAGTTTAATTGTTTTTGCTATCGATACGCTAAGAAGAAGACTACAGTACTTTCTTTCCAAAACACACAAATACCTACAAAACATTAACTTAAATCAGAGTATGAGTAACATACTAAATAAAAATTCATACACAACGTACTGCACGGGGCTCGAACCTGAAACCCTTCAGGTAGTCTACATAACTGTGGTTCTAATGTACTTTTTACACTCGTATCCTACTATGTACGTAGTAGTAAATAGTCGTGGAAAAGCCTTTATGTATAACAATGTTCATCTTTGTTGTATTCCTTACAAACTTTACCATCAAAAAATTATGACCGTGGAATAATTTTGACACAACTGAGCTGACCGATGGAGCACAAAGGTCCGTTCCTTTGTCAATTTCGCGCTTCACTGATCCCCGCCAAAAGGCTATCTTGCGTGTATGTGACGGATCGTCAGCGCCATCTATTGTTTTGGACGGTAAGTATTTGTTTAAGAGAAGATTTAGTACCACTTACATAGTTTATTGGTAACTAATTATTGTTTTGCAATCATTTATGCAATTTCACTCTTTAAGCAGTTGAGGACAGCCAATGATATTCTGTAAATAATAAGGTAGATACGCCATCCGTAACTCAAAAACGAACCGCCGAAGAGAGCACAGTTTTTTTTTGTTTAGGTAAATGTACGCTCCTTCGAAATATGTGTATGTGTGCTGTCACTGCATTCGGAACACTTTTTTCGATTGTTTTGTGAGCATATCACGAACTATACTTTTTTAAATCATTATGGACAGCACGGAAAATATAACTTGGGGAATTTCATCTCAAATGTTGTTTCATGGTAGTTATTTCATGTGAACAGTATTGTACAAGCCGTACAGTGCACTAGGACTAGGGCCCTGTAGCGACTTATAGTTAAAGGGTTTCAGACCGATACTCGCTACGCTGGTTCAGAGCTTGTTGGCAGATGGCCAAAGCATGGTTCTTTGTTCGATAGACGTCCCGAGCCTAAATTTATTTAAGGATGGCTTGAATCCCGAAAGGTTTAGGTAAATACTACTTACATCGCAAATTATTTTCACTTAAATTTTCTATACATGTTATTTTTTACAAACATTGTAATATAAGAAAAATATTGAAATAACAAATTGGATAGTTGAAGTAGCTATACTATAGCATGAAAACGGTAAACACAAGAGAAGATTCAATACACAAAACAGACAAAAGATAATAAAACAAACAAATAAATAATTCAATCCTTAAGAGGGACATATGCGAATTTATTTATTTCTCTGGTTGCCATTCGAATCTGTGGAATACGCCAGCAGCCAAGACGCCAGGGGATCAACAGGGGTCCATAAAATGTCTCTTAACAAGATGTAGTAAAACAGCCAAAGAAAATATTGGGGGAAGCGGCATTGTCGTTGAAAGAATAAATTATAGATAGTGCAACAAAGTGACTTTATCACGGTGTACTCCCCCAAATTGTTACCATTTGTAATCCGTAAAAAAAACAGGAAATAAATCCACGCTTTGTTATCGTCGTTAGATTCTATATATTGCCCTTGTTCTATGCATTTTATACTGCAAATGTAAAACGGTAATTATTTGTAAGCGACACTGATAAAATTAATTTGAGTGAGCTTGAGATTTTATTTTGCATCAGTCCCTATTTATATGAAATTATTTTGTGGAGAGGTTTTTGGTTTAGAAGTATAAGTATCAAAGAGGATATTTAAAAGAGTTTATGCATTAACTTACTACGCATATTAACTTACTACGCATATGCACATGCATGGCTAAACTATGGAATCATTTTATGGGGGAATAGTACAGATGCGCAGACTCTACTTATACAACAAAAAAAGCTTCTGCGTATCGTTGCAAATATACCACAGATAGACAGTTGTAAGCCTATTTTTCAAAGTAGAAGAATTCTAACCATTCCATGTATGTACATTTTGGAAATGTGTAATTTTGTTAAAAAATATCCGGAATATTTTACTAATAGACAGGACCTTCCATCAAGGTACATATTACGTCATAAAACAAACACTAGACTAATGCTGCCAAATTCAAAATTATCATTACACTCAAAGAGTCCATCTGTTATGGGTAAAGATATATAATAACTGCCAACTGCGCTAAAAGAACTAACAAATGAAAATGTATTTTGCAAACAATTAAAAGAATTCCTTATATCGAAATGTTACTATACTGTACAGGAATATTTAAATGACAAATACTAAAGATTACAATAATATTATACAGTAAATACTATTCCAAGAAATACATATGATTATAATAATCAAATTGATTTACAGAATGAAAATCAAGTGTACATGAAATTTAACTATAATTAAAAACAAAATAATTTATATTAAGATACACTAACATTAAATAACACTGACATTGACATTAAAATTAAATTGATAAAACTAGTAGTATAGTATTAAATACATAGTAAGATTATAGAATATAGTATGAAATACATAAGAGTGTCAAATGCCCTCCTCTCTCCTAAGTTGCTGTGCCCGACAGGGTCATAATGTACCTATATAAAATTGTCACCTTCTAAACATTGTGGAAAAGCAATAAACGATTGATTGATTGATTGATTGCATATATAATGTCATACCTTTTGCATTTTATTTATAACATATATTTTTAATGAAGAAAAAAAAATAAAGCAACAAACCTGATTTTAAAATGTAATAATATTCTTCTTTTTTGTAATATGGATTTGCTTTGTGGTATGTCATGTTGGAAAAGTAACTATTTTCAGTTAGGGGTATAACAGAAAATAGTGGCTACAACGCAATGCCCAAAATCTGTGCAAACTGTAAAAGGTATACGCTCACCAAGCAAAGCCAATATCGTAGAAATGGCTAGTTTTGCCAGTGTGCATGAACAGCGTTCATACTTGATCGGTTTTTTAATCGGACCTTTGTCAAAAATTTCAAATTTTGCTCCGGAACAGAGGAATTCGGCTATCGGCAGATGCAATTTGTTTGCATGCACTCGACACGGTTCCGATATTGGAAAAGTTTACGAGTTCCGTTTAGAACAATATCAATAGGACATTCGGGCACGTGCGCCGTATATTGACTTGCTATGCAGTCGCCGCCGGCGAATAACGGAAACATGCTTCGATTCATAGCTTAAACATTATTGTTTATATAGTTTTTATAAATAAAAATACAAGCTAAAGGAAATGTATACATTGGAATTGAAATAATGCATACATGCATAAGTGATTTGCATTTTTTACCCGTTCTGCCCGTAACATCGTTACAGCAAAGCCAGAAAGAAACGGCTACAAGAAAATAAATAAAATTATTTTATTTAGGTATGTCCGTTACTATCGTTTTAATAAATGTGTTTTAATTTTTCGCAAATCAAAATAAAAAAGTTTTTTAAATATTTTTACTAGCTTTGTCAAAGTTAATTATTACAATGCCAAGAAATAATCTGCCATTAACCTTGTTCATCATCCTTGACATACATACAAGCCAATCCCATAACTTGAAAAATTTTCATAGACGAGTATTCTTAATACATTGATTTCCGGAACACTGTACTGACAGGCATGTAATATCAAAAAGACAGGTGAAAATTTGTATTCCAATAATCCAGCACGGCAAGGACCCTTAAATCCGTCAAGGCGACGTGTCATCAGCATTTGACAGTCAAATAGGCACTCAGGTGGATTGGCTGGCACGAAAGTCGCCATCTTCTTTCACCATAGAAGCGGGCGTCAATATTGGAAAACTTTCGAGCCACAGTCGGCGAGAATTGCGATTCACATGTTGGGAGATTTATTGCAATTGTTCCTCAACAACATTCATCGTTTATTTCATCGGTTCCATGACGTTTCCCCGCGCTGCTTATTGTGATGCCACAATTTAACTTCGCCATGCATTTCGAGTGATTGATGAGGCGTTCGTTTGTACGAAGTAGTAATTTGCGGGTTCTTTTAAATGGATGCGTATAGTTTTCTGTTTTCTGATTAACTGGCGGTAGTGAGCTTGAATAACTTTTTTTTTTAAATCAAAATCTTATTTTATTTTAAAAAAAAGTTCAGCTTACTCTGATGATAAAATACTGATGATGATAAAAACCTTATTATTATCATCTAATCTATATTAAATGATCGTCATTCCTATAATCACATGTTAAATTCAGCTTCAATTTTCCCAAAAAAAATTATGCATTTTAGTGTGAAGTCGGTATTTTTTTTTAACAATTATAAGTGATACATATTAAAATAATCACTGTGATACATATACAATTATTGAAGAAGTAGTTGCTTATTTTATAAAGTTTCCTCGATTTTTCTTATTTTCCTACATCAAACCCTGACTTTCCATATCATGGGACCTCTTCTGAAGCATCCTCTTTCTAACGAAAAAGAATCATCAAACATAGGAAATAAGCATAATATGATCGAATTGAATAACCTCCTTTTTTTAAAGTCTGTTATAGAAAGAATATTTTATTTGTCGCAACAAATTTACTTAAACAAATTAGGTTCCAAATTAGTTTCCTCACTTTACCATATTGATGTCACGATTCTGATTTAGACAAAGGACAATGTTGAATATTAGGTTCATAATACTCAATATCATAATAATAAATATTTGCATTATATCAAAGTGACCACTTGAAATACATAACATAACACAATTGTGATGCACCAAGGTCCAACGCTGCGTTTTAAAATAGATTTAACGAACCGAATTGAATACGAGCACAAAATGGGACAAAATGACGGCATGTACGAAAACGCCGCAAAAATCTACGTTTACACATGTAAATTAAATAAATACGGTCAGTTAATAAAATATCATTGCTTTTATGAAGGTTGCAGATTTTATATTCACAGCTTTGTATTTAAGCAAAGTCATTCATGGGTAATAAATACGTTTTTTTTTTCTGTATTTAAGTAAGTAAGCATTGTCATTTTAGCAGTTAAGAACTATGCTTCTTCTTCTTAAATCTCATATTAAAATTACATAGAGCTTTAAGCTCAAGAAAGGAACACGCAACTTTAAATTAAGATAAAAGCTTTGTTTTTTTTTAGATATTATCTACAAGCTCAATTGTAGCTCAACGCATTCTGCGTGATGGAAAAGTCTTGGTCTTGCTATGGTAACTGTAGTGTGATTTAAAATGCCGTAGGTATAATAATATTTGAGCATTTCGATACACCATTTTTTTCTTACGTTCAAACAATTCAATGCTTTGAAGTTAAATTAAAAGACACTGGCACCATTATTTAATATAATATGTCTTTAAGATTTTAATGGCCGTTCAAATAGTTTTCGTATAATACCTACATCGGAACTGTTTAGGTTTTTGCGTAGCATTTACGTTGAGTGTTCCATTTTTAAAAGTTTTTCAAAGAGGGCCTCGCGTTCTGTACTCACTCGGGTACTGCTGGCACACATAATACAAATTCCCAACATTTTAATTAAACTTGTTCCAAATGCCGACCGCACTAGGCTTCTATTGTTTTCCCGCTCAGACATCGAGTGATTTATGATGCGCGAATGGGAAGGGTTGCTATGAAATTCGTAAAATTCAACTTGTCATTTTTGTGGTTTAACAAAGGGCACGCTTGGTAATTGGAATGCTGAAAAAAGCATGTATTTTTAGCTGAGATCGGTCGTTATGAATTTTATTAAAACGATTCGAAGCTTAATACATTAAATAGTAGACTTTTATAAATTGAATTACTTAGGTCACTTCACGAAGCCATTTAGTTATTGATGCTTAGTAGCGGTAAAAGATACATAATAATACGATAGATTATTTTAATCTATGGTTTACTAAGAATGATAAGGTTTAATTGAGAGTGGTTTATATAGACAAACACCTAAATAATATGAGTTAAGCGGATACACTTAATTACAAATAAACATAGATAATAAAAATGTTGGACATGACAATCAATTCACATAGTTATCAGCCGTGCAGATAAGGGATCGTTAAAAAGCTATGCGATGATGCGCATCATCACTGCGTGTATATTGACCCACAGGACCGCAAAGACGTTTTGATTGAGACGCATCCACTCTCCCACTGCCTCCGACATTTAACCGGAGTGATCATTTGTAATCTTTGTTTTATATGTTGTACTCCACTGTAAGGGAAAGCGTCTGTTGCATCTTAAATGAGACTTTCTCTTACTGTCTAATTCTATGTGTTAACTTGTATGGTGGGCCTAATATAAGGTAAAGGACTTATTTAGAGACGAAATATTGAGTATTTTATGTCAAACTATAAACATTATTATGTGCTGGTTCTAATATTGCGTGTTTATATTATTTATTTGTTATTATTTTTATTTATTGTTATTTTATAATTATGACAATGTATATTATACGGCATGTACCTTAGTAAAGGGTAAGCGACTACCTTGAACGAAATATACTTTTAAAGCTATAAAAATTTAAATTGAGGAAGTAAGTACGTATTTATTCGCAAAGGTCTGTAATCATTTATTAAAAATAGTTGTGACCGGCAGTGTTACCGCGGCATAAGATATTATCCCACAGAAAAACATAACCTAGAATCGCTAGAGACTAGAGGGAGACCGCAGCTAAAGAGACACGCGCGGGTTAACATTACATACTTCATTTTCCTAAATAAAAATGTTTGCTCGAAAATAAAAGTAGGCTATGATTTTTCTTATTAAATAAGCTTGTAAGAGCAGGAGTGCTTTGTCCAGCTCGATGCTCTAAAATATATTGGCGAGAAGCGTTGGTTGTAAGGCAACGCCTCCCGGACCAGAAAGAAAATAATAATAAAATAAATAAATATATTATATTAGTTGAAACCTAACTCTCTAGGTAGCCTAGACGTACCTTGCGCCGGGACGCTAGGTCACTAGGGCCCTAGCTCAGCCTAACAATATATACATATATCTACACTAATATTATAAAGAGGAAAACTTTGTTTGTTTGTTTGTTTGGTTGTAATGAATAGGCTCAAAAACTACTGGACCGATTTTAAAAATTCTTTCACCATTCGAAAGCTAAATTAATCCCGCATAACATAGACTAAATTTTATTTTGAAAAAAAAAATAGGGTTCCGTAAGATATTTTGGGTTTTTCGGACAAAATAGGAAAAAAACTACCAGAAAAGTTGCTTTATTGCGTATTCTGCCTAAACTATAAAAGATAGAACTTTAAAATGTTCTAACTAAGTGTAGATCTCATTAATATCTACAAAAAAGTCCGCAACACACTATACCTACCTATGTCGGGTGAAGCACAACAACCATTTTTTTATTTAAAAAAATTGATTTTTTTTTGGCTTCATTAAAACGCGTTTATTTTACTCATGCTACTAATCCTTAACAAAATAAATTATTTCATCACTAAGAAAAGTTTACGTAGATAATATTTGGTCTTTGAATGATTAAAATTGGACGTTTGGTTTTCAAGTTATGGCGAAATTAAAATATTATTCTGCTGCACGGCCGTCCCGTTGCAAAGTGGGCGTCGCATTGGCGGGGGTGCGCATGCGGGAGGGGTATATTATCCAATTTAATATTTTAAATACATTGTTGAATAAAGATCTAAGTAGTTCTTTACAGCATATGATTTAAATGAACATTTTCGAAGATATTAAATATATAAAAATTGCGGTGCGTAGCGTTTGCGGTTGGTTTGCGGCGATACCGGCCGACGGGGAAGCCGGGAGCGTGCCTTTTACGATCAACATTGCACCCGTGCGAAGCAGGGGCGGGTCGCTAGTAAATAATAAAGAGCTTGCTCCCGGAGTTCCCGGGGAGCAAGGGTTACGTAGATACGGTAGGTAGGATGTGAACCCACTGCCAGTCGCGCAGACTCACGCGACTGATCATAGTGACGGCTAAGGGTGTCTTTGCCGCAGCGGGGAAATGAGACTCAACACGGACTGTTGAAATCTAGTTTATTTGGTGATAAATATGGTATAATGATATATTATTTGCTATGTACACATGCGAACGTATATCGCAGTGTGCCGTCGGTATAAGGTGCCCACGCTGCACCCTGCGAGTCCATCGGTCAGGTCGTGTCGTAACTGCGGTGTTGCTGATGGCTGCAGAATGTTCGACGTAGCTCGAACACAGCTAAAAACAAGTTACGTCCAAATCTGTTTAGCCATACGAAATATTACCCGGAGCAAACAGACAAAGAAATGTTCTTTTGGCTTATGTACCGTATATGTAATCATACACACGAAAAAAAATATTATTTCGATATTACAAACAGACACATTTTATTTATATGTATAGTATATGGTTATTGTTATACGTTGCTTCAGAATGGTACTAGCACTTTATATTGAAAGCCGTCCGCACTCGACTTGAACGAAACAAAACAATACGCAAGTCTGTTTGTTCAACTCTTAGGAAAGCAAGTGAATGGGAATTGGGCTGATTTATTTTACTTCTTGTGTAAAGTGAGAGTTTCCATATAACCCCTTATTTAGTTAATTCTAATTGAAGGGCGCACGGCTTTGCCCCATTCGCGAATTTACACCCTTCATTGTTTGTTTGACAAAGTAATGTGAGTGCATACACATTGGAAATGTTAGGACTTGGGGAAATACAGCGGAAAATTAACGCTTTGTACATTGTTTCAATCATCAAGTCCTCGGCTTGGTCGGGTGCGTGCGCTTTTCCCAGTTCAGTTAGGACATTGTAGACAGAATTACCCGATTGTTGAAAAAAAAAATGTTTTCGTGCTCCGGAGAGTACGTTAAGCCGTCCGGCTACAATCTTAGAATGGAAGGTGTCACCCACGTAACCACATTGGTCCCGCGTGGTGGGTTAATCTTCCAATAGCTTCGCTTTGTGGGATGGCATGTGCCATATGTGGGACGCTATAAACCTGTGTCCGATAGTGAGGTGATGAAACATATTCATAGTTAAACAAACTTAAACCTTATATATAACGTGATAAGGGTAGCCAAGGTCGGGCTCCACACTTAACTAGTTAGCTGATCTGTTGCCCAAAACTACTTTATTTGTTTAGGCCACAACAAATAGGTGGTTCATGGAAGTTTTCGCCTCCCGGATTGCGTCTAACTCTTGTATTGTTTAATCAAAAGAACACTGGGGAAAACATATGGGGCAAATAATGTTGCCTGTTTACACACTTATCTACATTGGTCGGGCAAACGTAAACTTTGGTCGTCGACATGAATTTCTTTTGGAAATGTTTACGGACTGCCCTTTAGAGGCTCTACAGTGTATGTTACTCAAATAATTGTGTATATTTATTTAATTACACCGGTTTCAATTTACTAGGCTTTGATGCTTGTGTAAACTTTAGTTTCGGACTGAATTAATAGTTCAAATACTGGGCGTTTTGTACAAATATTGTGTATTTTTTTAAAGAAAATATCGTAATATTTATTTGGTTAAAGCAAAACGTAAAATAACATTAAAATGTAAAATTATTTTAAAATATTTTTACTTGTTTCCCCATAATGTAAATTAACTAAATTTCTGGGTTTTTGTCTATTTTGCAACTTCTTTTTTTAATTCTTACATTAGAAAATAGACCTGCCTACTACTATCTTTCAAAGGTCATAATGATTAACTTTTGTGACAGTATATGTGATGTAAAAAAATTGTTATTCATGTTCTCATGTCAGAGGCTTTTTGTCTTTATGGGAATAAATGTCTTTAAACGATACTTTTGTGACTATATAAACTACAGCGCCTTATCATTTCATTCTAAGAAAATATACCTATATGTTTCAAGTCCTATTTTGGTTATTTATATATTCTCTGATCTCCACACTAGGTAAAGTCTGTCTTGTGGAAAAAAAAACATGGTAATATAAGTTGGCTTATTTTTATCGTCAGGATGCATTGAGGCGAACATTGTCAATAAAGATAGCTTAATAATTGAAGTAGGTAAGTAAGTATAGTAGTGATGAAAATAAACAATAAATTAGTAGTTTACAAATTAAGATGCTTTCCATACATAAGTCCAGATACAGTGACATTACTCCAGGGATAAATTAATGCATTCGTTTTAATTTCACTTGGTTAATGATATAATGACAATTTCCTTGTAACATTTTGAACTCCAAATTCACTATATAAGAAACAATAATTCACGGAAACAATATATTTTTCTATTGTGCCCAGATTCTAGATGATCAATGGATTAAAGTCAATATGCATTGCTGGTAATTTAGATGTTTATTCCAATTTCAGTTTATTAACTTTATTCGCAGTTACACTGACATCGTATAAATAAATCAGTAATCATTCAGCGTATCTGTAATTCGATAACCGAGTGACGTGTTTATTGTTAAATATTGAAGCGAGGTGCCACCTGGAGGTGGTGGATGGCTGTAATCTAATACTCTGGGGTTAATATCGGATGAGACCGAAGGCCTCCACTCGAATAAGCATTTTGTTTATTTACTAGAATCGACGCGTAACTACGTTGGATTTGGATTCATATGAAAGTAGACATCTTTAAATTTTCTTCTCAATCAGGGTAATCATTGTTGTTTTATTGAGTCAATCCTATTTATATATTTTTCTTTAAACCTTTTAAACGAGAAAAAAAGTCCCCATTTCATCGCTTTAGCAACGAGATGTTTGAGTCAGCTGCTGTTGGCTGACGGGCAGCTTTTCTCCTCAAACATATACGAGGTTACCTAGCCCTCCCTGCAACGCCTTAACCGAGGTTCCGAATTCCTTCGGGGATGCCCTTAGGCTCGTAGTAATTTGTTGCCCGGTGAAGCTGCAAAGTCCATCTCGATGCAGCTACCAACACAACACAGTAGTCAGAAAAAAGCCAGACAGTTTTGCCAGGCGATTAGTGAACGCAGAGAGCTTACGCGGCCTGACCTGCCTCAGAACACAGAAAAAACATTGGTATTTTTTTCAGTATTCTGAGTTACCTATCATTTATTTTACTTATCGTTATTATCATTCTAAGACAAACTTGCCTGCAATACTTCTAAGTGCCATGACGTGCTACTCCTAACGTCATGGAGTCTTCTATGTTTATGAATGTTTACTATTTCGTCTACGTTTACATAATAAACGCAGGACACTAACTATTTCAAGTAACAACCACACTTTAACTTTCCGTTGATAAAATTTAAACGGCCGGCCGTGACAAAATTCGCAAAAACATTCACACTTTGTAGATAGTGGCGAAACATTTGAATGGGGCCATCGAAGGGGCGGAACTAGAAAAATAGTTTCGTTCCTATATTTATATACGCGTCCGGTATTGTGTTTGGACAATCAACATTGCACAGCGAAATGGACTATTTGTTAAATTTGCCTTGACAGTTTTAATTGAGCCGAAATAGTTTTTGTTGTTTGAATGAAAATATTATTCATTTTAGATAGAAATTTCTGTGAGACTGAAATGCATTTGGGGTTCAAGAATACAACCTTCAGGATCCCATCTGATGCGTCTATCGCCTATCGAATTTCGATATTCTGACGAGGTACTTATGACCGCCAATATTACACTAGCCAAGCGTGCAAGCTTAGGATGAAAATGATAAATATGATTGGGATTGAAATTAATAAAGATAAGACCCGCACCCTATGCACATGCCTTACTTTAAAAAAAGTATTGATACCTAGGCTGTTAAGTCATCAGACCCAATAAAATGAGTCAGTAGATCAAAGTACCTGTTTATGTTTTGGTAACTTTCAAATTATATCCAAATTCCTATTTTTTGGCTCGTTTTTTGTCAAAATACTTATGTATCAACAAAATTAGGATCATAGATATAAACCACCTACAATTTGGTGTAGCGTAAACATCGCAGTGGCAGAAGGAAAAATATTTTATAAACTATATTTCGCGTTTCCTGTGGCTCCACTGTTAATTCTATAAGGTCGCTTACCGTGCGGGCTATTCGGTCACGTCCCGCGTAATGTTATTCCGCCATAGAGGGTGTGAGCCTCTTTTGTGCCCTTTTAACGAAATTAACGTTGTTTCGGCCAGCCCGGCGATATTATCAAAGTGTATCATTTGCCTTATGTAAACACCCCGCTTTACGGTGCGACGCTCTTTTTACTTTGCTAATTAGTTTGTTGCATTTCATATATAGTTTATTTTGGGATTCGGTGTACCGTATCATTTGAAATAGCTGTAACACTGTCGTTTACTTATAATATGAATTGCGGTGGGTTACAAAGACTAAGTGACATGTGAAGTTGAAGGACCCGACTCCTTGTATACTAAAACTTATTCACCAAAGCACATTGGGTCCGAGAGAAGGGTAAGGAAGGTAATTTAAATCATTGTAAAATTATCAAAATCTATTTTAAACAATTTTGCGAACTTTTGACTTCATAAATACTACTAATTATAACCCAGGTAACTTGCATGCCCGTGATGTATTTTAGAATTCAAACAAGCCTTGAAAATATTTAATATTAATAGACAAAAATTGACAATCTCATCTAACCAAACCCTATCCAATGTATACGAATAAGTAAAAAAGTAGGCTGCAAATTACCGTTAATACCTATATTTGAAACAAAATCCAGCGTTGCGTGTGCAAAATATTCAAACGAACCGCATCGTCTGCAATTTAAATCCTACCAGTTACACAGCGGCGTTGAGTAAATTGGTTTCAACAAACAAACACAAAAATAGTGAGCTCTCAAATAATAGGCTCGGTGTGTTGCCACAGTTATGCTCCACCCACACTGGGTTGTACCTGACGAGCTCTGTAAGGGCTGTATCCTTGATATTTCAACCCAGGAAGGACAGCGTAATGGTCACTTAAATGGGAAATTAAATTACAGTGCAACAATTCTTGTATCCTCTTTTGAGTATAATTTGCTTGTTTAACTAATAAAAGAAACCAACAAAAGATTACAAAAAAACAACATCTTTGATTCCCATTCCAACAACACAAGTGTAATGGTAGTAACCCATGATTACAATATAAGTCAAAGCAAATATGATAGATTTTCTTTTAGATACTTTAAGCTAATTATAAAAATGGCCTAGATTAAATATATAATGATGTAGCAACAGTTTCCTTTGACATACTAAACTACATACTACTTGTTGGAACACCTGTCAGAAACAAGTGAAACTGCTTTTTGGGTGTCCTAACACTTACTAAATAAAAATATCTTGGGGTGCCAATAACTGTTTTGATCTGAGTTCTGAACTTTTAATGATATACGGGAAGGTGTTGAAGCGAAACCGCGTAGTTCCAAATAAAAAAACGCCAACTGACTCTCATATTTGTTTTAAATGGGCCAAAGGTCAATAATATGCTTGCTCTTATAAGGAAAGTAATTATGAGAAAGGAAATTTCGAAAAAATGACAGTAGGTGAAATAAAATTTTGCTCCAAGACGCGACCCACTTGTTTTATATTAATTTTATAATGACACCATTGAAGCGTCTTCATCTGTGCTAACTCAATCTAAAAAGATTAAAGGACTGCCAAGACAATATTACATGCACGATGTATAAAAAAGATCACTATTCTCAGCTCATGTAACAGACCTACGGTGGCATATATACATGTGAACAAACCATCCCCTAGTACTATATAGTTTGGCATTTTTAGTTCGGACGACAAAGCGTCGAGAGGAATAGCCGATGAATAAATCTGTTCTTAATTAATCATATTCGCTGGCGCGGCTCAAAATCAATCCACTCACGAGAATGGCCGTGAACAAAGCTAAAAATGTATATTTTCATGGCTGCGGGTTTCTAGCATTGTTGATAGTTCTCGCTTAGTATTTCTGTATATATCAGTTTATGATATCTTTTAGTTGAGCTGCATTGGCTAAGTCACATGACCATAAGGGGTTCATTATACTCTTTTACTATTTTCTCTAATAAAAAAGTAATTATTGTTATGTTAGGTTCACCCAATATTGGGATCGAGGTTCTTGATGGCTCTCTAAGTTTAACAGTATATTTCTTTAAGTTCACCACTTCTTTAAGTCACCAGCCTTCTACTTTCCGCTCAGCAAATAATGGTCCCGAAATGTTTGGCTAAGTTCGTGAGGGACGAGAATTCAATAAGGGCTAAGTTGTCTGGGCAAAGTATTTAAAAACCCCACATACTTGAGTCTAGACCCCTAGTCTCAAGTTTCCCGTTTTATTTGCACATTTGATCATGAATCTCTATTAAAAAGCCGTAGTTTTAAGGTATGTGCATAAAATAATTTTTAAAACACAAAGGTTTTTGTCGGGTTTTGGCAGCGTGAAAGTTTGAATTTAAAATTTGAAGCACTTTATACTGAGTAAGGGTTTTGAGTTGCTGACAGCAAACAAGAGATGATAATCTTCATGGTCATCATTATTATAACCTTATAATAGTCCACTGCTGAATAAAGAGCTTCGGTAGCTTAATGGTGTGAACTGTTGCCGTCCGATCGGGAAGGCAAAGGTTCAAATCACGCTACGTACCGTAAAACGGGGTAAATTGGTCCAACTTTCAATTTCAACTTTAATTTTAACCTTGTTCCGTAATGTATACGGTTTTTTATGGTATTCTTTTTTATGCGTGATATGCTCTTTTAGATGTCAATTGTTTTAGTTTCTCAAAATATTGCCATATTTCGATAAATTTCAACAAAAACCTTAGTGGATTCCAATTTACCCCTGACGGGGTTAATAGGCACGAGAGAGAGGTTAATCGGAATTTTGACTAGGGTTGTCACTCAATCTATACGAAGAAACCTAAGTACCTAACTTTGAATTTAAAATGGAACGGTACTTAAGCATAAAAATAACCTGAGTGAGATCATATTTATTTTTATTGTAGGGAAGCATAACAAGTATCAATTTTTAACAAAACATAAACTTCCTTAAAAATCAACGAAAAAATATATTTTTTATTCCTGTAATAAGGTTCAAATACAATTACTCTTCTTCTAAAATTTTCAAAATTTCATCCTTGTCTTTGTAAATGTTCAGACTTCTTCTCTTTAGATGAATTGAGTCACTTGTTTCATTGTTTTGTATTTTGATTTATTATTTATTTTCTTTACAGGAAGTGGCAATTTAAGTTTTATGTCCGATATGATGCGAATTCCTGACTTCTGGTTTTGATACGTCGTGGTTTCCTCGCTTTTTTGGATTTCCTCCTGAGTTTTCACCATAATTTCTTGACAGTCAAATTTTTCAGCAAAAATAATTGGCATGGCTTCAATGGAAAAGTCCAAAGGATCTGAAATTGCGACATTATGATCAGGCACTCCAATTGTATTATTGTCAACATCAGAGACAGGCACCGCAATAACATTTTTATTGACATCAGAACCAGGTACCTCAGCTATATTTTTGTTATTTGTATTTTTGCTTTTTTTTCCGGTACCCTTCCCTTTTAACGATTTATGTTTTGTGGTAGATTCATTTTGTTTTACTGTTTTGTTCTTTTTTGGTTTTTCAGGTATCTGGTCCTCATTCTCTTTCATTTCTTCGGCGCTCACACTTTTTCCTGGAACTACCTCTAGCTTTCTCTTTTTTTTGGGTTCTCGTATATTCATAGATCCGTAGCGCATTTCCTTTAACAAATGATAGAAACTACCACTTACAGCTGCTAATTTTTCTTCTTCATTTTCTTCTTGCAAGGGAAGCCTTGCAAGAACTTGGTTGCAGTCTAATGGGACGATTCCACATTTTCGAAATCCCACTTTGATATTTTTTTCGGCATTTACACTAAGCTCATCCATTAGGACTTTAAGCATCATCGGAAAGCACCCTTTGGAACACACGATTGTAATCTCCCATCGTCACTTTTTTTCCATTTGTCTAATAAGTGACGCCAAATCATCTTCATGGGTCTAAATACTGCTACATCTAAGGGTTGAGTAAGGTGAGTCGAATTAGCGGGTAGGAATATAAAATGTATATCCTTTTCTTGGCACAGTTTTATCACATCAATAGACAAATGCGACGACAAATTGTCTCCTATTAAAATTTTCTTACCATCTTTGTTTTCAAAAAAAGGTATAACTGTTGTTTTATCCAGTCCTCAAATATTTCACCATCGAACCAGCCAGATAACGACCTGTTATACCTTGCATTATGCGGTCCCCTCGTCGTCCATGAATCGTATAAATGAACAGCCTTGTAGACAATATAAGGTGGGAGAAAATCACCGTCTGCTGTGGCTGATATCATTAAAGATATTGACCCCTTAGAGTGATTTACTATTCGTTCGGGATACTTACATCCTCGTCTTACTATCACCTTTTTGCGTCCAGGATCGTCGGTGAGATTTGTCTCATCATAGTTGATAATATTTTGGGTTGGGACGTTCTCCAAAGACTTTCTCAATTCATCAAAATATTCTTTTATTGATTCTGAAGATACTGCTGCCCTAGACCGTTTAATGTTTTGACATATTCTTTGGGATATTTCATTTGCATGTCTCTTTAAAAACCCGTTAACATAGTCAATACCAGGCATATTATTTTTGAATACATTGTGCTTTATATTCATTGAGTCTAGATACATTTTATAACATATCTGAGGTCTGTTGTATCTAACGGGTAGCCCCAATCACCGCAGATATTTAAATTTTTAACAATATATAGCTCCTCTTCTTTGGTTAGTGCTGTTGGCCTACCATGGGGTTTCATATTTCGGTTCTTATGGCGGCATAGTACCGATTTTGCTATATTATATTTTGAGCTACAGCACTTAAGCTATTACTAGTTAAAGCCATCTCGTCAAGGGCTTGTTTTATTATAAGTTCGTCGTATTTTTTGTACCTTTTAGAGCCTGGTTTGGCTACGTAATTGCGAGGCATTCTAAAAAAATTAAATGATATAATTTTTCATGAAAGGTAGTTGAACTGTACGCATATATTTAATTACAGGTTCGAATCAAGAGTATTTAAAAACAAGCAAATTATAATAAATTGTTAACTATAGATTAAGGTTCTTGCCCGAGGCCCAAATAGAAGAAATAGTCTCTAGCTAAATAATTTACTTAATTTGATGTTAAATATTTGTTAAAATTAAAGCAGATGTTCTAAATGTATGCTATTTAAAGTTACAATTACTGAAAACAATTTGATACAATATTTGCTTGGGTACGATGAAAAAATGTTTACTTTAATATACTATATTATTAAAATTTTCGTTTTTGAAAACCCTATTCTGAATTCCAATTTACCCCTTAGTCAAACCAAATTACCCCTCCCATGTTCCAATTATACTTGTTTTTATGCCAATTTCCCCCATTTGCGTTCCCATTATCTCCAAAAAAAGTCTAAACATCAGTGTTTCACTAAAACTCAGAAATATCAAAGAAATTTTGCAATGTTTTACTTACCTTGACGTTTATTCAATGCTCAATCCACTATTATAATAAAATTATGTCAATTTCAGCCTTTAGTATAAACATTAATAGAAAAACTATAAGTTAACTGGAGCAATTTAAACGTGTCCGCGGAGACCTCACTTCCAACGTATTTTTTAAGTGTAAACTGATTGGCTGATTTAAATGCTCAGTGTTTCCAGTAGTAAAATATATTCGATCGTTCGGAAGTTAAAAAACTATGGATCTATCTTAAACAAAAATGACACTATAAGACTAGTTTAGAAATGCAGACTTTTGTTCCAATTTACCCCGTCGTTCCTATTTCCCGTTTTACGGTACCAATGTGTTTACGATTTTTAGAAACTATATGTACGTTATCCGACGCTCTTACGGTGAAGGAAAACAATTTCAAAGGTTGTGCGTGAAGTCGGCTAATCCGCACTGGGCCCGCGTGGGCGACAAAGGCCTACCCTTTTCATTAGCTTCTTGGAGAGTATTTCATTTTATAAAAATAAATAAGTTAAAAACCACTTCCAAAGACATAAAGAGTTCCTAGATATAATATATAATTTTATCTTAATATCCATTAACCGACCAGTGCAAATCGAATAGTAGGTTGTCAGCAGTAAAGATGAATGGTTAGCCACTCTCCTCTCCGATTCAGATCAGACCAGGTGAGATATAAAACCCAGAATATATCGTTGGCAATGTAAACATAATAGTGCTCTCTGTAGACATTACGCGCTCTGGCAGATGTGTCGCGGCATACCGCTGCGGACACGGTAGGGATGTCCATAGGGCAAGTATCGATAATTTAGATTTAGCGCAAGTCGCTGCAATCGGTGAATTCGTCGGTACTAGCGATACTATATACGAGTAAATAAACAAGTTTTAATATAAAAACAAAAACATGTCCAGTGAGAATATAATTTATGTTCACTATTATTCTTTATTTATCTATTTTTTAATATTTAGTTCTAAAAGCAAGTATGCTTAAGAACTAAGCTTTGTAGAACAATATGATAAATAAATTTGGATTATAATGATAATGATAAGTATCTCAAAACGAAACTTATTTTGAATCTTAACATGGTATTTGTGCTCCACGTTTAGACTGCCCCAGCAGGCTTTTTAAAGTCGTGATATTTAGCTACATATAACTTTTGAGTGATCCCTGTAAACTTTAAAGCTTTTGGGTTCAAATGTTTGCGTCAATAAAAAAACAGTTTTGCTGGAGTACCGAGTAGAGGTTATTTAGGAATTAATTTTATTTAGGTTCTTCAGCCCCTCTCTCTCTCAGGCACATAAGATTTTCTGTTCTGGATTCTACCCATGCAATCATTATCAATAATCGATAGAATATTAGGACCCCCTAAAATATATTTGAATCGATAAACTTACCATCGATATATACTATCGACAACATCCTCGCCCAACATCGTAATAAAATGGCGACTGTAGGCCGGCGGGCGCGAGGGGTGTTTTTAAGTCGTCTTGCCTCCATCCAAACACAAGCCAAAAATCTTTATGAATGCAAACGAGACGGCGCTATATAGCAAACAAGCGGTGCGAAGGAGACGGCTTACGGTGCATTCGAGTTAGCTCTGCGGTCGCGCGTAGATACAGCACGTTCATACTCAGACCGTGGTTTGAGAGTACCTACGCTAACTTCGCAACGAATTGGAGTGGAGATGCAAAACAAATAACTAAGTATCTCATTTGAATGTACAACTTTGGAGTCTTTTTTAAACGAAATAGGTGTTAGCACGTGGTATCTCTCGGTATTTATGTTCACTGCCGGATAGGCGGGCGTGTAAATTGCAAGGTAATAAAGCTTACATTGCAGTGACTTTTTGCGGCGTTTTGCTTAGGATATTTTGGGGTCGTTCGTAATAGGTGTAGTAGATAGAAGGTAATTTTCCAGAGTTATTATGGCTGTACTGAAATGTTGACTAGGGCGTGTTTTTTTCCTAAATGTGAGAATATTTATTCTACATACAGCAATAATTAGTTAGGGTACGAACCACTCATATATTTAGACTTGTACGAGACGTACGTCTAGTTTGATCATGCATACAACATCCTATAGATGTTTTTATACCAAACTTATTTTGGTATATTATATTATATATAGTATATTTGGTAAACCATTCCTAAACATCTTCAATCAAGTATTTCGACCCACATTTTAAGTTTTATTTTATCAATTGAGCCTTGTCCTAATCATAAAGGACCCATGAAAATATGAAAGAGATTACATTATTTTTCTTTTAAATATTAACACGGTTCCAAATACAAAAGAGTGATTTTCTTTTCTATTCTAATTTTCATTTTTATCTGCTACCTTGCTCTTGTACAAACATAGAAACATTGTCCACAAAATTTTCAGTAAAGGCCAGTAATTTATTTTTCTCCGAAAATTTTCTCCACTAGAGACATCGTTGACCTTCATTATGTCCCACCCAGCGACTACATTTTTCGCAACTAGTATCTCTAAGGGAAGCAATAATTTCAATGTAGAACTCTCGGGAGATCGGAATTTTCTCCAACATCAATATTTATGGTCGTAACGAAGCGAGCACTTACCTACCACCGGATAATTTCTCTTAATAATATTATAAAGAATGCTTCTATTTTATCTTATAGGGCTTCAACAAACATTGTCACAAATTGAACGTTATTCAGTATTTCTTAAGGTAAGAATTAGTATTACCACAGATAATATATTACACAGACGTTAACAAAACATGGTGCTTTTTAAATAATCCTTAGTAAATTTTCTCTTTGTGTTGAACAAGGTTAGGTTTGTATCTTAGGTATTTATCTGCAATTATATTTTGTATTAAGTTAATTGACATACAATTCACAGCCATACGGTGCCTTCCCTAAGAGAATCTGCTGTTGAAGGGTTGAGAACTATTCGTTACACTGGTTGGCGGTTGTCTAATGCTTCGTTGTTTGGTGGGATGTATCTTAAGGTTAGGTTAAAATGATTCCTAAAAGATACGGTTATTCTTTTTTAAAATTATAAATTAAAAACTGGTGAGGGTCCCATCAGTTTTGCAGGGTCTGGAGTGGGTGATATGCGTGGTTGGAATCCAGTGATAAATTGCCTTTTCTATGATTGAATGTTAACTTGTAAGCGATGTCAACAGAAATTGTAAGCGATGTGCATCCAAGCCTTATTATGAATGAAATCAGTGGAAAAGGGTGCCGCAATAGGCCATGCTAGTTTAATGCATGTTAGTATTCATAACCTTAGGAACTAAAAGTTTTAAGGGTTCTTTAAGTTATAAACCCTCTGTCGTGACTTTGCCCAGAAGGATATTATTAATTTATTATCATTCCATGAAATAAAAGTGTTTTTTGTGTTCTGGAATGAGAGCACTGTAGCTAGTAAAATTACCGTGTATGAGTGACCTTACATCTGTAGTCTCAGTGACGACGCAGTACGACATTGATAGAGAATAATAATCCGTTGTATTCTCAATCGTTGAAAAAGTGAGCGTCCTAATCGTTCAGTGCATTTTGTAACATAAAAATACCAAAAATCCTCATACGTGCTGGCGTCAAATAGAATGTTCAATAGAGAGTTCCGTAAATATCAAGTGTCGTAAGATTTTCCTATACTTATCACTACATAGTATAAAACAAAGTAGCTTTCTCTGTCCGTATATCCCTATGTATGCTTAAATCTTTAAAACTTCTTAACGGATTTTGATGCAGATGTTTTAATAGTTTTAAGTGATTATCATTAAATAGTGTTATTTTTGAGGCTTAATGTCATGTCGTACCTTAATAAGTCTTTTTTCCGCTTATATTGCAAACGCAGACTGGTAAACAAACCCTACAAGATTTATCAAAATAATGTTTTTGTTTTATTACTATGAACGTTGCAAAGTTCTTCTGTGCTGTATATAGTATCAGCATTGCACCCGAGCGAAGCCGGGGCAGGTAGCTAGTAGGCAATAAATAAAATAAAAGGCACTGACCTTCCACCAACGAGCAGATAATTTCCATCTCTCAGCAATAATCTGAAGTAGTCTGTGTGTGTTTCGTTCCCTAAAAACTTGTGCGTGTCGTCGACTCCTGTAACAAAAAGACACATTTGTAAGCAACATCATCATCATCAGGGCATAAGACTACCCGCACAGTATAGTTATGGGGAGATTTGCAAGCAATTTGCAATATATTAGAACTTAACACATACAGACAAATTGCTGTATTTATCTATACATAACTACATATATATAGCACAATGATTAATTATCAAGCTTAAAATTATAAATCAAATACACTTCGTTTAAATCAATGCATTATTAAATTCAAATAAAAATTGAATTCATCAAAATAAATATTCCTGAAAAAAATAAACACTGTAGCCAATGCAGAACTAACACAAACAGTGAAATTGTAATTAATTATATTATACAAGTATGTATAATCCAAGCTTTAGCACTCAATGTTTTGAAGAGTGATTTAAGAGTTTAGTTATACAATGCTCTAACAACAAGCTTGTAATGTTCTAACAAAATTGTATAAAAACGCAGAAACTTTACTTTACTATACGCTTTCCCCGTGGGATTCGAACTTTTGACATCTAATTTCAACGCACATACTATAACGACCCACGACCCATGTGGTGTAACTGGTTGAAATCACGGCCCTTACACTAAGCGTTCTGGGTACGATCCCCGGGCAGTACAATCATTTGTGTGCATGGACATGTCTGTTCGTATTGGTCTCGGTGTTTTCTTTGTATATTAAAATGTATTGACAAAAACAATATATGTATGTTTATCGGTTGTTTAGTACCCATATTACAGGCTAAATGCTTAGTTAAGGACTAGATGGCGCTGTGTGAATGTCAGTATATATTTATTTATTTATAAGACCACGTCAGTGTAAGAACTTTACAGAAACAACCAAGAATTCAACAGTCACGCGTAACTTTCTTGTACCATTCAATCCATCATATATTGTTATTCTGCCATTACCTACTCCATTTAAAACACGCGGGATATTTTTGATCGATTATACTCCGGTATCTAGTTCACGTCAGTTTCCGCGGCATCATCTAAATCCAATTACGTTAAAAGCAAGTAAAGTTTCCATTTTATCAGTATACGGTTACCGTACGTATTTTACATTTGCCATTTTACATATCCATTAGTACATACGTCGCGGGGAGTTTTTGTATTATGAATTCTGGAGGGTTAACTCGATATTAATGTGAGACTCGTATGAATATATAATATTCTGTACTTCCCGAAGATTGAGTCAAGTGACTTTTAAGAGGGAATTAAATAAAATATATTTTAATATTAAATTCAATCTGCATTTTATAAAATCTAAAGTTGTTTATAAATATAGGACCTGTCACGTTTGTTGCAAAACTGATAACCAGCACACTGGAGTGAGAGAAGACCAGTTCGGGAGTGGTGCTTAAAAATTACCGGGTATGAGAGACCTTAAATCTGTAGTCTCAGGTGACAGACGCAGTGCGACATTGATAGAGAATAATAACTTTTTATCAGTTATTGGTCTCCTTCAATGCAGCTCTGTCATGGTCAGGCGTATCACTTACCATAAGGTGAGCGTCCTGACCGTCCCGTACACTTTGTAGCCTAGGACGCCTTATGGTACGATGGACCAATGACTTGGAAGTCGTGTGAATGAGGTAAGCTAAGGACCAGGTTATCAGGCTCGAAATAGGCGAGACTAATATCCAGCAGAGGACTGTGATACTTTGAAGATAAATAAATATGCTTCTGTAATATATGTATATAGCTTTGTTTCGACTGGCGCTAATATTCTAATAAGGGGTTTCATGGCTCATCACATAGTGACATTGTCGTAAACATCAAAAGTATAATTTGGGACATATGACATGTGGTGTGGTGGTTCATAGCTCGGCTACCACATTAAGGGTTTCCGGGTTATATCCCCGTGCAGTACAGTTGTGTGCATGAACATGTAAATCTTTGTGTATTGATCGGGGAGTATTTATGTTTATGTATTAACATGCTTTTACAAAAAAAAATAAAGTTATATTTAAAATATATAAAAATATTTGCCGTGGCACAAGCTTTTTGCTTTTATTGAATGGAAATAGCAATGAGTATTGTGGATATATTGTATAGTGGCATTAATCCAGGACAAACATTCATTGTATTTTGTGTTGTTTGTTAACATACGAGTACACCTTTTTTAACAGAACTGAAAAATAAGCCTCATTAGCGACAAACAATAAGTCAAAACTGCAAAGTTTAATGAAACAAATAATAGGATTCACCTTGTCAAATAACCAATAACAGAGTCGTGGACTTATTTTTCCAATCGGACCCAAGGGAAGGGAAAAGGCTTAAACTTTAATCAAAATGAGGCTGAAATAACGGGCGTGGCTCTCATTATACCCCTTTTGTAGCGAGTTAGTCTTTTGACATCTGACTCCGATTGTGCACATCAAATAAATGTAATACTTAACACCCTTGACATAGGGCGACTTTTTGTTTGTAACAAAACACGACTCTTTGTGATAAGATAACACTGTGAACGTTTTTCCTGAGAATTCTTTCGTTTCATTTAAACGCGACTCTTTTTCGATTGACGACCTGGTTTTACAATTGAAACAGGTATTTGAATTCTACCGTAGTAGCGTCATACCTAGGTCAGTGGTTGACAACATCTTGTCTAGTGTTATACGACGATGCCTACAAAGAATGCTGACATAGATAAAACGAATTTACTTCTCGACTTGGAGGCACAAAAATACTTTCCGGAAAACACATAAGCCGCCAGTGAATTCCAAAGCTTCGCAGTGGGAATAATACATGATGATTCAAAGCGTTTCGTACGCTGCTTCAGTATTTGTGCCATTTCATCGTCTGCCTGGCGGACAGATAGTGATATGGGATAACATTATATTATGAGCGTGTATCTTACTCCTCGAAGTAAATTCTATATAAATCTACAAAGAGTTGACTTAACGTAAAGGACCCAAGTTGATATTCAGCCAAAGAGCTATATTGCCTATGAATCTTTTGGGTTGCCTCTCAGTCGACTAAAACACCTCGAGTTGTTATTGCGTTTTTAGTTATCATAAAAATCAGAGAGCATAGAACCATAGACCAATATTGAAATAAAAAAAGGGTTACCACTCAGAAAAAATATCTCTTCCCTGGACATCGTTGAAAACTAGTAGGGGTTAATCGTCGCACTGTGTGAAAGTTCATACGTTTTCTTTTATTTGGACCAAAAAACAATTACATAATAAAGCCTTACTACTAATGCAGTTTTCAAAAATAACTTATGATGTAATAAGCTCTTTGTTCGCGAAATAAAATTAAAGCACAAAAGTCACAAGATAACAAACTATAAAAATGTTACACAAAATAAAAACTATATACGTTTGATGTTAATTGGTTAATTCACGAAACAGTTGTAAACACAACTTTCCCTCACACTGAATGGCTTTAAGACAATAATAAGTAATATTTCCTACCTTCCAAATCTGATGTCATGAATGGCACGAAATAAAGGTATATCAAGAAAGTGTACAAAACAACACTATGTCGAAGTTTGCATTGTTTTGCTAATGGCTTGTCTAGACAGGGATCTAAGCTAATTGTGGTGTTAGGAGCTGTTTGTTGTTTTCTTTTTGAAGTTTTCAGATATTTTACATTCATAAATACTATTACGTGTATCTTCTATAAGACTTGGGTTCTATTTTTCATGACTAGTAACTGTAAAGGAACATTTGATTGACAGACACAATTCAGGTGTATGAGTGTTTTCTTTATAAAAGTGCTGACCAGTAAAGCATACATTTTAAAAGAATAGGTCTTTATCCTGTAGTTCAGCTTATATATTCCTGGCATTTATTATAAGTATTAAGATGGAAGTATGAGTATAATTTGCAACTTTCAGTCTCAGTTCAATTTCGTATCTAGGCTTCATATTAAAGAATCTTCATCTAACTTTATGGGCATATACCGAACACTAATAAAAATCTTTTTCTTAATCTTCCAAAGGTAAGTACGAAAACGTAAGTGGAGATAGACGACAAGTCAAAATGGCGGGTGGCGTGAGATAAAAAAGGAGATTACTCACGAAAGGCCTTTTTATGTCGATGGATAGGTTCGGAGTTTATTCCGACGGAGGGTGCAGTTGTGAACTGGATTCAAAGAGATATATTATTTTCCAACTGTACAAAGAAAATTGAAAAGCCTTTCGCAAACTTTGGAGTGCAGTTATTGTAATATAATATGGCTTTCTTGGAGATATCGTCTTTTCTTCGGATGTTTTATTGAAAACATCGATGAACCATGGCGTGGTTCCACTGACTGCGAAAATGTATTGGATTCGCTACCTACCCAACAAATATAAGTCTACCAAACATTGGGGTTTCTTGAGTGTTTTACTATATATATATTTTTTGTTCACGGTATCATGAAATTTATTTGATAGGAGGCCTACACCTACAAAAGAAAGTTGTAAGAAATACAGATTATAAATGCACTAATACTTAGCTGCTGGATCGAAAACCCTTCCAAAGACTTATCATTGGACTCATTCCAATGATAAGTCTTTGGAAGGGTTTCGACCGTAACCTGCCACGCTTTTGAAACTGTGCGGGATGTGATGGTGTTATCCTGCACGGCACCGCCCCCAAGACTATGACTAATCGTTGAGTGGACTGTATGACTCTTCAATGTCGTCGTAAAGAAACGATTGACGGGCGAGTGCTTGCCGGTGTGTTCCAACGTTAGGATGCTGGTAGTACTGGTGGCGTCGCAACCGCCACGTGCAGTACCGCGCGGGTCGAGGTCGTTGGTAAGGAAACACATGCTTCATGTGAACTGCAGGGGCTTGGTTCGCAGTTGGGCTCTTCTATTCTTCCGTAATCGCGTAGTTCTCTTCGCCGAATGCATGCATTTTCTAGAAATGTGCCCGTTTTTATACTTTTTCCGCGAGCCCGCGTGCTCCCCGCGTCCCGCGCATTCCCCTTCATTTTATTGTCAAATATTTCCATTTTCCACTGTGATACAAGTTATATCTAACTATAAACTGTTTACATTAACAATATTTAGTACTTAATCTGTACACATACACCTATTTCCTATGAATTATTATTACTTTATGTACTATTATTTACTATGTTAGGTGTACACAGGGTAAATGAAAGACGTTACAGATGTATTAACTTATTTATCTATTTGCGTAATAACTATCTATTCACCTATCCAATAAATCTTCAAACTATAAACTCTTATATTTACTATCTTATTACTTAAAATATTCAAATACTCTTAACTATATATTCTCAACTATTAATTACATCACTATTCTATCTATTTATTTATTTCACATTCGTTACTGTTATCTATTTANTTTAGCTTGTCCTCTTAGTTCACTATGCGCTAATTGCGCGCAACCCTGATGCACCTATTTCCTATGAATTTATTATACTTTAATCTACTATTATTAACTATGTTAGGTGTACACAGGGTAAATGAAAGACGTTACAAGATGATTATTTATTGATGAAACTGTTTCCTACCTATCTATTTGCGTAATAACTATCTATTTACCTATCCTATAAATCTTCAAACTATAAACTCTTATATTTACTATCTTATTACTTACAATATTCAAATACTCTTAACTATATATTCTTCTATACACGCTATATTCTAACTGTTAATTATATTGCTATTCTATCTATTATTTATTTCACATATCTATGTATCTATATTTCTGTGACGGTCGTCCGAACAATTATTATTAATAAATCTATTAATAACTCAAACAATCATTTAATACTATCTAGCCCTATATAAAGCGAGGAGCTTGTTGTTAGGGTACGATCGCCATCAGATAAATATGAGCAGACAAGGTGACCAAATACATCGGAATATCATGAACGTAGCCAGTCATGGACTCAGGTGGGCAACAGTGAACCTATTCCCTGTCTCTCCTCCGGTTTTTTTTTGTTTAAATGTGTTAGAGCCATGATGGGCAACCGCCTATCTTACCCGAGTGTGGCTACGCCCATGAATCATCGCAATAGTTTAAAATGTCAATAAGTTCTGTACAGTAGTTACCATTAACTACTAAACAACAACCATTTCATCAATAACTGAGCAAACACTTGTCAGTAACATCTATACACAGAACTTTTTAATTATATCTGAACACCCATTATTAATCATTTGCTTATAAATATCTGATGGCAACTATACTGAACAACTAATAATATACTTATTTTTTTTTGTATTCGACAACAGACATGTGCATACACACAAATCTTGTGTACTAGCCAGGATTTGAACCCGAACCCTTGGTCTATGAGCCTACGTCTCAACCATAACACAAGATGGGTCGTCATATTGTTACAATGCCATAATAAACCTTAACTTCGTTGCGGCGACGTGTTGCATAGTGTATAAATAAGCCATAAAAAAAACAAGTTCGGTGTGATATTGTTGAACTGATCGAAGAACATCCCGAAATAGTATTTTTTCCTCATAGGAATAATGTTAAACACATTGAGACATAATATAAAAAAAAAAATAGATTGAAAGGAATACAATAATACGAGAAGGACAATACACTTAAAAAATAAAGAAGTCTATAAAAAAAGAAAACAAAGACATGAAATTCAACTTAATCTGCCCGTAGATTCTCGCTAGATAACAACTCTCCGAACCGGTGTAGATTCATTAAAATAACTTCTTGACGATTCAAAAGTGTAATGATTTATTTGAATAAAACATTTTTGAGTTTGAGTTTGAGTACTGTTGAATTGAAAGGATGACAGGTAAGAACATAGAGTATATTACTTGAGTATTCGAATACTTTAACGCATAGTAAAAAGCAACTCACCTGACCACGCACTTTGGCGGTCGCTAGTCCGAAATCTCCGATTTAACGGACCAGTCATCACGAAGGAATATATTGTTTGATTTCAGGTCTCTGTAACAAAACAACTTTTCATTACAAATCTTGGTTGCCTGGAAGAGATCGCTTGGCGATAAGGCCGCCTTTTGCCCACAATATTGTCAATTTTACTGTTTTTTATTTTATTTTTTGTGTACTTGTGAGCAATAAAGTGTTTTACTACTACTACTTCCTCTTTCATACAAAGGCACTGTAGCTAGTAAAATTACCGAGCATAAGAGACCTAAAATTCGTCGTCTAGGATGAAGGGCGCAGTGTGGTATTGATATAGAAAAATAACTGTCTTTGGTATCAATGAATGCCGCGCTATTATGGCCACTATGTAACATCAAAGTCTTTCCAGTATAATCAACTGACCAAACCGGCGGTACAGTCACTCTAGATTTTATTTTTTTTTTGAGGATTCAAAAGTGTTTTTTAATTAATAAAAAAAAAGCTTATAGTATCGAAGTTTATATAAATAAATAAATATCCACTGACATTCACACAGCGCCATCTAGTCCCAAGTTAAGCGTGAAGCCTGTATTATGGGTACTAAACAACGGATAAATATACTTATATACATATTTTTTTGTAAATACATACATATTATACATAGAAAACACCCAGACAATTACAAACAGAAATGTTCATGCACACAATAGTTTTACTGCCCGGGGATCGAACCCGGAACCCTTGGTGTTGCAGCCGACCTCTCAACCGCAACACCAAATGGGTCGTCAAATTATATAAATGATACTTTGTTATCATCTATTTTGATTTATATCATACTTAACTGCTAAATAATAATTTTGTAGATTATTATATTTTTACTAATACTTAATATGATTAAAATTGTCAATATAACTTGTACAAAACACTTTATTTTTTCAAAACTAACTTCTGAGTTTTTTTGCTGGATTCTTCTCAGTGGAAAATTACCGTCGGAACCAGTGGTAGCTTCATTTGACATTCATTAGTGTTCTGTTAGGACCTAAACTGAATAAACACTTTTCGTTTTTATTTTCCAAAGGACTTAATAAAGAAAACGTTGAGTGTAAGTTCGACCTTTTTATAATGTTCTTGGCGTACAAATAGTCCATGCCCTGCGCGGTCGCGGCACGCAAGTGCTTGTCAAAAGTGTCTTTTAAAGGATTTAATTGAATAAAGAGTATTTTGTGTTTGTAACATCAGTCTTTTCAGTAGAATCAACTGTCCAAACCGGCGGTACAGTCACTCTACAATTTTTTTTTAATTGACGATTCAATAGTTTGTTAATTGAATAAATATAATGTTGAGTGTAATTGTGTAATTTGACCTGTGTATAGACTTAATTGAATAAAGAAAATGTTGAGTTTAAGTTTGACCTGTGTATAGACTTAATTGAATGACGAAAACGTTGAGTGTAAGTTCGACCTGTGTATAATGTTCTTGGCGTGCAAGTAGTCCATGCCCTGGGCGGTCTGTCGCGCCACGTCGATGAGGTACAGCATGGGGAAGGGCGTCTCGAGCACGTGCAGGTGCTGGTACAGCGACGAGCCCTCGCACCACTGCGTCACGATCGCCAGCGACGGCTTCGACACGCAACCCATGAACAGCAGGATGTTGCAGTGCCGCGTTTTACGGAGCACCGCCACCTGGACACACATTTTACAACTTTACGATAACAATCATCATCATCATCAGCTTATTTTACGTCCCCACCGAGGGGCACGTTGCCTACACGTATAGTGTGAAGTCGTCCAACCCGCACTGGGTCCGCGTGGACGTCTAAGGCCTAATCACCCTATACACATCATCAGCTCATTAAACGTCCCCACCGAGGGGCACGAGCCTACCCGAATAGGGTGCTTAGGCCTTAGTCGTCCACGCGGGCCCAGTGCGGATTGGAAGACTTAACACACAACCTTTGAATCTCTTCGCAGGCGTGCATGAAGGTTTCCTCACGATGTTTTCCTTCACCGTAAGAGCGTCGGATAACGTACATATAATTTCGAAAATTCGAAAACTCATTGGTACGTGGCGGGATTTGAAACTCAGCCCTCCCGGTAGGAGGGTGACAGTCTACACCATTGAGCCTCCGACGCTCTATTAGTCATCACTATCTAACTAAATACCACCCTATACGATAAGAATATATAGATTAAATAGCGAATGATCGCAGTGGAAAGCGGAGAGGCGGAGGATATCTAATTGTGATAGGTTGAAATGCCACCTTTTACTGAGAACTGTCACCTTTAGGTTTTACTGACAACTGTCACTGTCACTTGAACTAGATTTAAAAAAAAATTGTTTTGGTTCAATGTATGAGGAACCCAAAAAAAAGTTTTTTTTAAGTTCCTTGTCAAAACCTTATAGCGGTTCACAGAATACACGTACTTACAAAATTTGAATAATGTAGTGCTTAGTTAGTTTCGGAAAAAAGGGTGTGACATAGGGACGGACACACAGACAAACAGACTTGACAAAAGAGGTTCCGTTTTTTGCCATTTGGTTACGGATCCCTAAAAAGATTAAATAAAATATTTAAAACTAAATATTATTTGCGTAGTTTTATTTTACGATTATAGGCGACAGCCTTGCCAGTTTAGCAAGTGAGTGTTTGTTTAATTAAAATATGTAAAAAATAATAATATTCATTTTAGAACTTCAAAAGAAACTTAACTGGCCGAAAATAAAGATGCGTACCTCATTTTTGAAGGCCTGCAGTTGTGCGGGCGTGGGTGTTTTCACGTTGAGGGTCTTAACCGCGACGGGCCCGTGCCAGTGCGCCTTGTACACCGTCCCGAAACTTCCAGAACCTGCAAGCACACATTATATACGATGTTAGTAAACAAATATCACCATATCATTTAGCGACTTATTTGGTGCAATGATTGAGGCTTCCGCCACTACACCAAGGGTCGAACTCAGCGATCCTCGGACAGTAAAACCATTTATGAGCATGAACATATCTGTTATATACAGGATATATCATCAGATAACCAATGTGCTGAAGCCCCTTTTTGGGTCCTTTCGGAGGTGTGATGGCGGCGACGGCGGAATGTATTGTATTTTGTTTACGCTCATGTCATTTTTCAATATTTCATTATTATTTTGTTTCACAATTGATTATTTCCCATCTTGCTCAGAAGGTCGCCATTTACGGTCGCCGTTTATCTTTCGTGAATCGTACTATAACATCATAGGTGGTGTAAGGCGTGGCGACGTGGTGACTCGCGGTCCGAAGGGCCTCGCGCCTTGAAGGCCCGCAATATAGACATAAATACTCATCTTGTCTAGCAATATACAAAAAAATACCGTCTAATAAGCATCTAGCAACACTGACCTAACTACCACAACAGCTTTAAAGCTTTTCGACAGGCCAAAACGGCGAAGTGCTTTTTTTAAAGTATCAAAATTCATTATTATGCTTAACTTTGGTATTTTAAATGTATTTTTATTGCATTTTTTGTATTCTTTTTGACGTTCATAAGTGCTTTTTGTAAGCCGAATATGATTAAATGAATTTTGACTTTGAAAGAAAATAATTAAAATAAGAAGTTTGCATTTCTATGAATAATAAATAACTTGAGTATCTTAATTTTTTTTTCTCGCAATAATATCCGTCCTTTGCGTTATGCATTATAGTCCGAGAGCCGGCCGTATAAATGTTATGGATCAGATACATGCACAATTTTTTGAATATAGTGTGAGGAACCATAGAACTAAAGGACACATCTGAAAATGCCTGATTTTGCCCACATACAAAATTATGACCTCATTTCCGGTCACAGATTTCCCAATACAGGAGATGGGGCAAGCCGCGTTTTTAAGTGCGACAAATGTAAGCTCAACGAGCATACACTGGCTGCCAGTTTACGCTCTGTGTAAGTCGCGTCCAGACGCACGCATTTTAGAAGAAAATACCGTTTATTTTCCAAAATGCCGTCCTGTGCAATAGTAACATGCCATCATCGCAGTGATTTAGTAAATTTAGCAAATAATGGAATAACTTTTCACAGGTAAGAACCGAAAACTTTGATTTATATAATTAAAAAAGGATATTTAAACGAATCGTCCGTTTTTTATTCATGAAAACATATCACTGTAAATTCTTTGTAACGATCTCGGTAGTTATATTACAATGCGGCTGTGCTAACTGTTCGTCGGTTCGCAATTCATAATATGCGCGCAATGGTTAGCGAACATTACTCGTGTTCCACTAGAACCATTATTCGGTAGTACGGCCCCTGACCGCGTCCGTTGGTACAAACGCCTAGTGAGAACCATTTTATCGACCCACCTATCGATATATTCGTATGCAGTCTTGTATGGAAGCGGAAGGTTTTTGTTTATTATTTTACGTTTGTATTTTTTTATATCCTCGATTCTACTAACAGTATTTAAGAAATATTTTGAGGCTATTTTATTTATATAAAGTTATTTTATATCTTTTATTCGATATTTAAGTTTTGTTTAAAAACATAAGTACATAATAAGCGAACAAAGTTGATAAGAATCACGACGGCTATTGGCTTTTTATCAATGGTGACTGTGAACACGCCACGGCCATTTTTAATTTGTGAATGTGGTTGTAAGGATTTTATAAAATAATGAACAAATAGTGATTTATTTTATAACTTTTTAACATTTATCATTATATTATGTCTGCCCTTTTCTGAAGCTATTCTATAGTAATAGTATCTAATATTTAAGGTTCCCAGAAGATCAGCGTTGTAAGTTTTACGTTTATTATAACATGGAATAAGTAACCCTTTACAAGACAAATATTTATGTTAATTTTACCATATCTACTCGTACATACTCGTATCTGCCTTGGGTGTTGCTATTTAAAAAAATATGTTTTCATTCTAAACATTATCTCTTGAAATGTAATTAAAATTTTTTCGCTGTATTGATTTTTAGCGATGATATGATATACATACGTCGATCGATAATTATAGTTCTAATAAAAATTAATAAAGCTACGCGGCTTAATAATATATTATTAAAGTTCCTCAACATTATTAATACACCAATAATATATTTCATTTAAAATTAACATTTATTTCACGTAACCCAAAATTAACAGTAGGATTTTTATTTGAATCTTCGTGCAGGTAATAGAAAAGTATCGATATCTATCGATATACGCTCCCCGCATGGAACCGCGTTCAAGGTGTCCGTGATTGGGTAAACATTGACCAATGACGAGTAATATTATTAAGTGTAAGTATTTTTAATGTGTGTGTAAGTTGAAATTGCGACATTGGGTCTTCTTATAAACTTAGCGACTCGTCCGGTCTAATTGTTATTCCGATGTCTGTGTTTCCGGTTGTAACTTGTCGAACTTTGAAAACTCAATTCTACTCATCCAACTATTGTTAATATAACCCATAAGATACATAAAAAAAAATAACGGACAAAATAAAGAGTTCGATGAGTAGAATTTGAGTTTTCAAAGGTCGACAAGCCACAACCGGAAGTGAGGTCATAATTTTGTTCTATGGTTTCTCAGATTATATTCAAGAAATTGTTCATGTATCTGATCCATGGTACTATTATACGGCCGGCTCTTCGATTATGAGCTCTCGCAAAATATATCTTGACATAGTTTTTGTATAACATGTTATATCTTGCCTTAGTTCTTGCCCCGCCACTTGAACATGTACTCACCGATCCGCGGGCCGATGAGTATCTCGTCGGCGTGTATGACCCAGTCGTCGTACGACTCGCGCGGCGAGAGCGCGTGTTTCCACGACTCGTCGGCGGACCGCGCCCGCGCCCGTCGGGGCCGCAGCGTGCCCGTGGGCGACGCCTGCGTACTATGACTGTGCGCTGTCGACGGACCGCCGGCAATGCCTTTCGACGACATCGGGGAGCTGCTCATCTGTTCGCATTAATATACAAAAGTCAACCGGTGGTATACATCAAACATAAATAATAACAATTCATCATTCTCCTGCCGCAACGCGCAATGGAGCGAGCTATGCTTGGAGTCTCTCTTAGGGATAAGATCAGAAATGATTTAATCCGTAAGAGAACTAAAGTTACCGACATAGCCCGCCGGATTAGCAAGTTGAAGTGACAGTGGGCTGGTCGCGTATGTCGCAGAATTGATGGCCGTTGGAGCACACGAGTTCTGGAGTGGAGACCGCGTCTTGGCAAGCGTAGCGTAGGACGCCCTCCGGCCCGATGGACCGACGACTTGCAAAAGATCGCTGGTGGAGGCTGGATGAGAAAAGCGGATATCTGGCGCAAAATGGGGGAGACCTATGTCCAGCAGTGGACTGCGATAGGTTGAATAGATAGATAGATTCGGACCAGTGTGTCTTTTTCTTCCATTTATCTCTATCAGATGCGTCATCCACACAAATCTCCTTCACATTCATATCTATCTTTACACAATTCAACCATTTTTTCTTTGGCCTTCCTTTATTTACGCATACATCCACATGCAGACTCATCATTCCCGACCCATCTAGTGTAACGGTCGAGACGTCGGCTGCTACACCAAGGGTTTCGGGTTGGATCCCCGGGCAGTAAAACTATTGTGTGCATGAACATTTCTGTTTTTAATGGTCTGGGTGTTTTCTATGTATAATATGTATGTATTTACATAAAAATGTATATTTGTATTTTTATCCTTTGCTTAGTACCCATAATACAGGCTTCACGCTTAACTTGGGGCTAGATGGCGCTGTGTGAATATCAGTGGATATTTATTTATTAACGCGCACGTTCTTTGAGACACACATAGCCGACAACTGCATACCAAATCATACAAACCAGACGCCATCAAGCGCATGTTTGAATTATATAGTCAAGCTAGGAAACGGCAACAAAAAAATAATGTATTTTATTTTTTCCTTCCTGCGACTAACCTGGTTGTATTTGGCCTGGTCGCCGAGGTTCAAAGGCCTCTGCACCATGTTGATGCACACGTTGGGCGCAGAGTTGGAGCGGTCCTGCTGGTTCAACGAACGGGGGTGTTGCTGCCTGCCATCAACACTTCATTATTACTATTTCTATATATTTACTATGTTCTATATTTTCTGTGTTTATTACTATGTTCTATACATAGGGTGTCGGTAGCTTATTTGTGTGGACTGTTGCCCTTCGATCTGGAGGGTTCAAATCCCGCCACGTCCAGATCTCACCAAACTTTATGGCCGCTCTGAATATAGTCGCAAATGGTTACTGCGCAAAGTCGCAATTAATAGAATGTATGAATTTTGTAAACTGCGCATCGT
Source organism: Leucinodes orbonalis (assembly GCA_019425675.1). Lineage (NCBI taxonomy): Eukaryota > Metazoa > Arthropoda > Insecta > Lepidoptera > Crambidae > Leucinodes > Leucinodes orbonalis. The sequence goes on from PQWD01004079.1 coordinate 103,740, forward strand.
CTTGCACGAAGTTCGCAGCGGCCAAAAAGTTTAGCGAGACGATGCCACTGTATTTTTGAATTTTCGAAATTATATGTAGGAATATGTAGAAGGAAAAACATCGTGAGGAAACTTGCGTACCGAGTCTACCAACTAGTAGTATATAGCTCACACTTATTGTTAGAAGCCTAAAGTAAAGTGTACTCACTTATTTTGATCTCCCCTATGGATCATGTGGTGATAGCCGAAGTTTGAAGGAAAATGTAAGATGCCCGCTTGCGTCTCTGGATTCTGCGCGAGCAGCGCCGCGTAATATGTATCCGTCATCCGCACCTGTTGACAGTAACCAATATCTATAAAGTATCATTGTGATCAAGCATCATCATCATTTAAAAAGAAAGAAAGAAAAATATTTATTTGGTGCAATTCAAATTATAACATGTTAGTCCTTAAATAATATTAAAAAAGAAAATGCAACCAAATGGTGGACACTCAGCTAATGCCAAGACAGTTTGGTCAAGCCGCTGATTTGCAGTGGAACCAATTCCATTTCAACCTAATATGTCTACTGCTGAACGAAGGCCTCCCCTAAAGATTTCCACGGGGGCCGATCCCTAGCAGTTAACATCCATCTGCTTCCCGCCACCTTCACCAGGTCAATATGTATTAATTGTTTCGGTGTGGTCTAGTGGACACAGAATTCGGATGCGAAACCCGGAAGTCATGGGTTTATCTGCTACCCACCACCTTAACCAGGCTAATATGTATTAACTGTCTCAGTGTGGTCTACTGGACACAGCGCTCGGATGCAAAACCCGGAAGTCATGGGTTCGGATTCCGTGGAGAAATATATAAATATATGCGATCTCTTTTATTTTCCCAGTTTAGAACATTGCAGGCATGATTGACTGAAAAGATACAGGGTGCTTCGGAGGGCGCGTTAAGCTTTTAGCTCCAATCTTAGGGTGGAAGTCGTTAATGTCCACAAATCCGCATTGAGCCCGCGTGGTGAGTTACGGCTCAATTTCTCCACAAATGTGCGGGAAGCCTGTACCATGCAGTAGGCCGTTATAGGCTGATGACGAATGATAATAAATGTATGCATTAACTGTCATTGCCGCGGTCTGAGCTTACGGTTCTTATCTCTGCTGATCAAAGAGTCGTGTGCTCGAATCCGTCGGTGAGAACTCATATGTCACGTTTTTTTCGAGTTATGTTTGGACTGTGGGGATGTAAGAGGTCCCTGCATACATCTAAATGAATGTAACTCTAACCAAAATACGGATCCGGCTACAGGTGGTGAGCCATGACTCTCATACTAAATACAATGCGAGTAATCAGCACGGTTTATCTGTATGTTGATTTCATGGTCACAATCTTAGGATAGACGTCGTTACCACCCACCAATCCACATGCGGCCCTACCCCTGTTCGGGGAGGCCTGCACTCGGCCGTGCGACGTTATAGCTAATAATGATAGTGACAAGATTGACAAGACAAACAAAATTGTTCTGGCTACTGTTGTCTTTCATGGCATTCCAAATATAAAGAAACACACAAATTACCTGATGACAAATACTAGGCACTTTGTCAGCACACCGCTGGTGAAACTTGAAATTGCACTGCGTACAGTAGAACCCGTTGAACAGCAACCGCCTACAGCACTCGCAGAATGCGAGCGTGAAGAAGGTCTTCCTCGTGAACTGGTGCGATATGTGCGACATTATCGGCAGCCTGTCCAGAGTGCGCACCGTCACCTGCAACACACAAGGCTCAGCGTGCTCATAAGTCTATATTTATTGGTGTGGACTGTTGTTTGTTGTTAGATGAAAATTTACATTTATCCGACGCTATACGGTCAAGGAAAACATCGTGACGGAACCTGCGCATGCATATGAAGAAATTCGAAGGTATGTCAAGTTGGCCAATCCGAACTGAGCCCGCGTGAACTAAGGTCTATAGGGATAGGCTCGTGCGAGGGGCATGAATCGTGAGCGGATGATGATGAAACTCGGTACTGAGTCGTCTAGGTAGGTACAGCTACAGTACCAGATATCATCCCGTAAAACAAAAATTTTGCACTTCTGTGTTTTAGGATGAGGACACTGAAGCTGTAAAATTTCTGGGTATAAGGGACGGATATGTCATTTACCATCAGGTGAGCGAATTTACTGTCCTGTTCATTGATGCAGTTGCTGATTTACCAATAGGCTAAGTAGCTGGAGCCTAGGGCGGCCGATTTAGCCCAAATATTTGTTTATCTTACAGAAAAAAAAACACTTATAATTATTAGTATACACTATACATATTATAACCGTAATCCGTATATAAAAGATTACTAAACAAACTTCAATCATATACAAAGTTTATATGATCGAAGTAAACCAATTAAAGTTGCAATGTCAGAATAAATGTAATCCCACCAAATACATTTCATGTTAAAAAAAGCCAAGCCAACCACATAAGGTTTGCCCTGAGAAATATCAAACCTTGTGTAGAACCACCACAAGGTGGTAGATATTGCAGTGCCAAATATCATCCCATAAAACACGAGTGTTATTCACTTTTGTGATGAGCGTACTGCAGCCAGTGAAATTACCATGTATAAGAGACCTGACATCTGTTGCATTGATGGACGATATAGGTGTATGAAGTTGTTGGTCACAGGAACCAATGAATAGTACTTCCGTTGCTGGAGTAACAAAGTTGTGTTTTGACTCTTTCTGCACCATTGGAATGGAATTCTTTACCCACAGTTAAAATTGGAACTCACAGTCAAAATCAATAAAAAAATTGGTCACCTATCTAAAACTTTATTTCTGATTTTTATTTTAGTACACCTATGTTTCTATGTGGTCTTAAATAGCGAACTCACGTAAAAGGTCGGTTGTTGACCCATACTAGAGACCCGCAGTAGTCTAGCATAGTATTCTATGGGGAATATGCATATTATTCGAAAATATTGTAAGTACATAAAATAGCTCTACCTGCTCCGATCATTGCTTATGACATAAAAAACATGACTTGTACCCTTCTATAAGCAATAAATTAACTAGATGCAAAACCTCACTCAAAAAATGTTAACTGCAAAAGTTTGCTTATCGTGTCAGTGGGGCAAAATTTTCATTCATTATCACATTGCTCACTACATGTCATAGTGACATTGTAGTTTGCTTGTACTTTTGATTTTAGACCCTTGTAATGACGCCGAAAGGTCAAAATTTTTATGATTAATTGTATGTCATAAATATATTGGTTGATCATCATCATCAGCTCATTAAACATCCCCACCGAGGGGCACGAGCCTACCCGTATAGGGTGATTAGGCCTTAGTCGTCCACGCGGGCCCAGTGGGTTAGACGACTTCACACACAACCTTCGAATCTCTTTGCAGGTGTGCATGAAGGTTTCCTCACGATGTTTTCCTTCACCGTATGAGCGTCAGATAACGTACATATATTTTCGAAATTCGAAATTACATTGGTACGTGTCGGGATTTGAACCACAGCCCTCCCGGTAGAAAGGCGACAGTCCACACCACTGAGCCACCGACGCTCTTATTGGTTGATATTTCTTCTTGATTATGCTTCTAGTTACTATATTATTTAACTAAGCTTGTGCCACAAAAAAAGGATTTATCACTTAAAGATCATTGACATATGAAATTAGTACTATCAGAAATGTGTAGATAAATAAATATTATTTAAGTGAATAGTTCATATAAAGACAAGGCAAAGGTTTGCCACTTATTGATACATAAAGTGACAGCAGAAACCTCACATGGAATATATGGACTCACTGCTTCAAATTAATATTATTGCATTGTATAATATTGAAGCCAAATATTAAGAAATTTGGTTAGCATGACTGAAAAAAAAACTCAGTATAAACTTTATTTTTTCAAGAAATTAAATGTAGGTAAGTATGAACTTCAGTTTGTAGAGCAATACAATTGTACACATCAACATAGATGGCTAATTTCTTGGATAATTGCTATTTCAAATTTTCTAATTATTCACACACAACATAACATAATCCAAAAAACATGACTTAAACTCACATACTAGTACAATTTCCTTTTTTTTTGCTCATAGATGTGGTATATTACAACATACTCAAACCTAAATATAGGTATACTCTTTGAATTCAGCAAATCAATATGATAAAACCATGTTTTAGCAACTTACACTTTTTTTGCAAATTAAATTTCCTAATCAATATTATTCAACACTTGGCAATCAAACAATTTTAGCACTTCAAAAGTTCATACTCTACCTGTGTCACAACTCATACACAAATTGATAAAACGGCAAACAAATAACCACTGACCTCTTCAGCATCTATCAAAGTCAAATCAACATCCCATGGTATCACTTGATTATTGCCTGTCCTAACCACTTCACACATTTCACAAGTTAAGTTTCTCAGTTTTAAAGCTTTCGAAAGCGCGTCCCTTAACGTCACCCCTTCTTTAACCTGTACGCTCGTACGCTGCTGGTTGGGCAGGTGCGCCCGGAGGAACACCTTCGGCAGTCTAGTAAGAGTATCATACTTCTTACTGTCATCCTGTAAAGAACACTCTTCACTCCTATCCGGCGACTCAGTCTGTAATTCACGTAAAGTCCGTTCCCTAAGTTCTAGGTCGTGTAACTTTGACGTTAACTCCTGATATTCAGACAAATACAATGACGGTGGATGCTGAAAACCAGCAAATTTAGCATTTAAAGCGTCAATGTTTTCACGGGTCACGTTTATTATGCTTTGAATATTCCTCAACTCATATGTTGGGTCTGCTACATCATCACTATCAGTTGATGTAGACATATTATCACTATTAAGGGATAAGGCAGGTATATTTCCATTAATTTTTCTTGAACAATTTTCTTTCTCTCGAGTAACTGCCATTTCTTTTCCTAATGTTTTTTTTTTATTTCTTTTGGACACCTCGCGCAAGGCAGTCAATTATGTTGCCATGTGTTTGAAAATATTTTTGTCCTATTTAATAAATACCATTTTAAAAAGAATATAAACTGAAAAATGGTGTATTTTTATTAATTATATTGGTGATATTAATTTCGTTTTAATCACAGCAGAATCAGTTTAATAGTTCAATTCTGTTGGAAAATACTTTTTTGCAAGCATTATTTTCCCAAAATAATATACAAACTCAAATAATACTTTTACTATGTATAAGAAACCTAAATAACCTCAAACTAAAAGAAAACATTTTAAGGTTTTTTGTCTGAGTCTATGTCAAAATAGCTATAACGTCTGCATCTAGAGCTCGAAAGCTAGAGAGAAAAATAAACTAATAATAGACAATTTAGTCTGGGACTTTAGCCTGAATAAAACAAATGAATAAAAAAAAGTAAAATGACATTGACATATAACTGTCATCAAGCTATCAAAATCAAATCCATCATGTCATTTGATTTGATTTGATTGTTCATCAACAAAACAATTCAACACGATACAAATTATTCGAAATGTTTTGTTTCAAATGTTATCCTTCCATTAACTAAATATGTAAATATTTAAACATATGAACAAACAAAAAGCAAAGTAGTTTCGCTCAAACCTATCGCAGTCCACATAGGAGTTATATGAGCGACTTATTTTTCAATCAGTGGAAAGAGTATAAAAATATTAGAATACAATTCTATTTTAACTCGCAATATTAAAGTACGCTTATATAAAATGACTGAGGTTAAAAGTGGGTCCCGACATGTACAATATCAAGTAAAAGCTGTTAGATTCTTAATGGCCAAACGGCCTTCGCTGGAATCTTGCGATCCAAAGCGCGACAAACATCTAAAAAGTTGTGGAGTGAGCTTACGCAAATCCTCAATTATTACAGTAGTGGTACTAAAAGACTCGCAGTGGTGGAAGTAAATTGTAGTTGTAATGTTAAATTCAAGTTATAAACAATTAGGAAAACATTAAAATAATCATTCCGTGTCCCAATACTAAGTTTATTTTTATATACAGTATTGGAGTGACTTCAAAAACAAATTGAAAAATAAACCGTTACTAAAAAAACCAAAGATCACATTGCTTGACAAAAGGTTACCACTGTACAGAAACTGGAAGGATGCCCTTATGTATTGAGCACAGTTTAAGAAAAAACATTTAAGTAATAAAATGTATGGAGATAGGCATTTTGTGAGTATTCATATTTATAGTACAGCTAAATGCTACAAATAAACTATGTATAAAGAACTAATACCACACTTTTAATATTCTAACTGAACATCAATTTAATGGTTTAAGGATGAACTAAAGGAAGTGAAATGTGAACCTTGTCAAGAAAATAATATATTTTAAGATACAAGATTCTGATGATAAACAGTCAGGTAGACTACTTTAAATTTTTAAATATCTTGTTCAAAATTATAAATCCATCCATCTTTACATTATTTCTTTTAAAATTTTTAGGTGACAATAAAGAAAGCGATGAAACTGACCAATCTAGTAATGAGGAATATGAAGAAATTGCAGACCTGAATTCAAATAAGCCCCTGGCACACAGTATGTATTTATATATTCTTTATGAAGCTATTCCTCATATCAGAAATTGTTTTTTTAAAACAAATGGTATTCCAAAGCAGTAAAAAAAAACATTGTTGCTTTAACACATTGGTGGACTGTATTGAGAAACAAGATGTTGATTGTTATGACGCCTATAGGTGTTTACAGTCTAAATGTGTCAAAGATGGTCAGCTAACTTACCTAGTGATAAGTCACCATGACAGATGAATTGTTTTAGAAAATTTATAATAGTAGGCAGTAATTTTTTTTCTGTTAACACTGCCCTGCTCCTGTCACCATGGACAAGTAGTGTAAGACCCCCCAAACCCCAAAAAAAACTGGTCTGTCCATGCACCAAACACCCTATTATAGAACAGTCACCAAATTACATTTTTTTTGTCCATCTGTTTGTTCCGAGTAATCTCTGAAATGGCTGGACAGATTTGGACAGGACTTTCAGGGGAGGTAGCTTATGTGATAAGGAAAATCTTAGGCAACTCTTATTTCAAAACAACCTTTATATGTAGTTAAAAAAATTTACGTTGTTCCGCGCGTAGCGTTAGCTGTGCGCTTTAACGTGACCTATGGAAGCGATTTTATGTTGTTTTACTGCTGGAGAATATCTTATATCGGGGGGCACAATTAGTACCTATGAGAAGGAAGGATAGATAATTTATAATCAATAAATTAGTAGATTCCATAAATTGCGCAACATTTCAATTTCATCATCTGTTCACCACTTTAATTTTGTAGTTAGCATGAAAGTCACTCTTTAAAATATATAAATTAAAAGCCATTTGATGGTTTCATAATATATTTTGACTGTTCTAGTATAAATCTTTTCTACAAATAATCTAGATAATTATTCATTATTATTTTGTTGTTTAATATATTTCTTATATGGAAACAGACCTCTACCCAAAATGGCTGATAGAGGTGGAGAAGAAGAGAGCTGATGCAGAGCTGCTAAGAGCAACTGCAGAAGAAAAACGAACCAGTTCTTCTGTCCAGAGTGCAGAAGCTGCGATGATGCAGGCAGGAGCACTTAAAAAACTAGCAGAAGCTGCCAGTGCTCAAGCAAATGCCATAGCGCAGGATAAGCCACAACACGGGGAGGAAAGGGACGAACAAATGATATATTATCAGTCTCTTCAAGTGCATCTTTACCTGGCCATTCTATTTGGAGTTTGTATAAGTAAAACTTGTAGGCAAAAAATTCAAAGTGAAAGTATTAATAAAACTATATTTAAATCCCTAAAAGAGTTAAAATTCATATATTTTTTTTGATGTGAATATAGAATGTATTTTTAATGAACCAATCTGTAAATAAAATAACTTGTTTTATCAATTATGTTCCACTTATTTTATTACTTGATAGCCTGACATAAACAATAACCTTACTAGATACACAAACTCACTCAGTGTCTGCAGCAAAATTATGCCCAGTTGGGCAGAATTTTCATTCATAATCACTGCACTTTTCACATATCATAATGACAATTTAGTGCTCATGCTTTTGGTTTTGTACCCTTTAGTGATGTGTTAAGGTCAAAATTCAAATGAATAATTTTATGTTGTCTCCTGTCACAGGACTTATCAACCCAATAGGCTGCTTTCTAACACTAAATAAGGAAATCTTGTGATAGACTGGTATAAATATATTTTGATAACTAAATTAGAAAAATGAAGTAACGTTGTTCCGCGCATAGCGGTAGCTGTGCGCTTTAACATGACCTATGGAAGTGATTTTTTAATTTTTTTTATGGCTTGGACATTTTTCAGCTGATTGTTAACCTAAGTTAATTACACATTCATTTCAGTTCTCACATAATTTCACAACAAACAAAATATTTACAAAAATGTTTTGACAGCACAACATTTCATCTTGATGACTAAACCATTTCAAAATCATCCCTCTGAAACAAATTATGAAATAATTTATTTTAGTATTAACTGAATTTATTGTGTTAAATGAATCTCAAATTAACAAAAACAGTAGCAACAGGAAAACAATGGGAATGTTCTTCAAAAGAACAAAACAATGTATGTATAGCTATATATATCTATATTGCACATATAAAATAATCAGTAAACAAACTTCAGTGTGTTGACTCAAATTCACTGATTACTAGTGTCACAAATTCAAAGCTTACCAATTCATTGTACTCCATAACATGTCTCCGTATAGCTGACCCATCAACCCATGTTACAAAGTCTTCTAGTGAGCGAATAACTAGAAATGCTGGATCCTTAACAACTTCTGGGCCCACTCTAACATGACCTTGTTCAATGAATTTTGTTGCTTCTTTTAAGTTTTCAGACATTTTATCTAAAAGAAAAAAAATCTTTAACAAAATTAAATTAATGAGATAAGACAGCATGATTATGAAAATATAAAACTTACTTCTAATCATAACTACAGGTAACCTCCGTCTGCAAAATGCACTTGCTGACACATTTATTGCCAAAGCCAAATCCCATCTGGTTGGAATTAAACCCATTTGATATAATTTTTCAAGTAACTGTGCACTAGCTTCTGTTCTGAACTCACTTGACGCATCTAAATCTTTGATCTTATTTGCCAAATCTCGGACTTCTCTCGCTAATTTATTATACCTGAAAAATAGTAGTCATATAACTTAGAAGAAGAGGGTGATAAAGTTTACTTGCATATCGCCTACATGAGAACCTGATAAGAATATCTCCAACGTAAAGTCATAGTCATTTTAATTACATTTAATAATAAACTATCTTGTTTTGTGATAAAAACAAAGTTTAAAAAAAGTGTACGTACAATGTATAATCTTCCCGCTTTTGTATATAAAATTTTTTCATAATTTTCACTTCATGTAGATTGTTGTCAACTTTCCATGATATAAAATCTACTTTTTTTAGAAGCTTCTGCTCATGAAATTTAAGTTTACGCACCATTTTTCTAGATTTCTTTTAAAATTTATAGCACGTGTTTAGGATATTGGACTGACAAGACAAATGACAATGACAGTTAAGCAGTGTAGCCAGCATACCCCACTGGTACCCCGAAACGAAATTCATCGTACAATGCCTTAAAATCTTGTACTATGAGTTTCCAACCTAGTGCATCTGAAAATAAAAGCGTTTGCTTTTATCATTAAAAATACTACAGAAATGAAACATTTGCTAGCTTCTTACTACAAAAAAACATCACTGCGTAAAAACGTCCTTAGTATCCCACTACGCATGGGCGTGCCTCAGGTTCTCAATTGGTTATTACCTGTTTCTTTTATATATAAATGACCTTCCTCACCATTGTGACAAACTTCTGACATAGTACTATTGCAGATGTACATCATTGCTTTTTAACGTAACTAGAAAAAAAGAACGATTTTCGACGACGTAAATGGTGGTATCTCACAAGTAATGCATGTTACAGTAATAATTAATTGCTTAAACACTAAAAACAAATTGCTATAAAATGCCATTACCTAAATGTGAGGGCAAGTCATCACCAGTATTAATTTGAATTGACGAATGCTAAAAAATTGTTTATAGCTACCAGTTTCTAAGGAATACTATAATTCAAAAACTCAAGTGGGGACCTCATATTGAAGCTTATGGCAGTAGACTTAAGCGCTCAGCAACGTATTGCAGTCGGGGGAATATAAGGCTCTTAAACAGATATTGATACAGCGCAAGATTGGTATTATTTTAGTTATTTTCATAGTATAATGTCATATGTCTTCTGTGTGGGCTCAGCTGCTAGAGATTAACACTATATTTGTACTTTCAAAAAGAGCCATATCGAGCCATTTATAAGCCATTTATAACCTTAGACCAGCCGCCGGATCTTAATTTTTTTGGGTGGGGCAAAAATTAGAAATGCGCCCCCGCCCTCTTTATTTATGTTTACCTTATCATCCTATATTATTTTTCACTAATTTATATAATAGTCCTCAATTGATTGACATTGGACCAGAATCGTGCAAAATTTTTACGCAGCTTGATAAACAGTTTCAGAATATTACATCTGCCCCTGTCTTACTCCTCGGTGCAATGATAAGCCAGATGGTAAGCTCTTCATGTACTACGCTGACATAGTAGCCTCTCGTACAAACATTCAACAATTCATTATAGCAGTAGTCAATCAGGCACCGTTGGAGAAATGAAAACACAGCCCAAGTCTCGATCGAACGAAGGGCTTCTATAAGTCCACAACGCCACAACATATATCTTTAGAGTCAGTTATACTCTCCGCTCTTCTGTTTAACCTAGCCACAGCGGATGTAATAGTTAGTCCTATTGGTGCTGAAGCCTTTGAGAACCCAGCTTTCGGAGGGCGAGAATCGTCAACATATGCGCCGAACGGATCATAAGTGACTCTGCGAGAATAACTTGTAAATGTTTTTTATTATTTTTTTATGGCACAATATCTAATGGGTCGTTAATTCTTCAAAAGCTTTAATATCTAAGAAACTTTCGTAACAGCATGTAAAAACGCAAGAATAGTTTTTATCATTTTTATAATGTATGTCGTATGGTCTACCGTGTGGGTACGCTGCGCCGACATAGATACAATATTTGTGCTACAAAAAGAGCTTTTATCTACACCTTAGACACCGTGACTCTCTTAAAAGAACAGTTCAAAGAAATAAATTTGTTTTTTGTAATGTAATTTTTTATATTTTTTCTCATAGTGCTTTTGTAAGCCTAATTTAAAATAAATGAATTTTGACTTTAACTATCAACCCGGAATATTAGGCTCTCTCCAACGGATACGAAAACTCGTCGCAGAAATTCTACTATTTCGCAAACAGGTTAATTAAGGACGCTATTAAGGAGAACAGGGGGCCCAAAGTTGTCCAAAAACCACTTTGGAGGCATCTGGTGAAAGCTTAATATAGGCAGAGGCAACTACTCACCATTACGCCAACAGATCCCTGGACAGAGGTGAGGAAATTCTATGGATTTGTTGAGCGCTCATCAGTACAGACCGAATACAGCGAAGAGCTACGTGCCCTACTAAGGCACAATTGTACGTACGATATGCCGGGACTGTTACGTTAGCGAAATAGTGCAGCACTGAAAAGCCAAACTGAGAATTGAAAGGGCCCGTGCATGACGTATTACGACAGAACTCATAAACACGGGGTGGACAACCCTCCTTAGACATTAGGTGACTCTTTTAATGCCCGTCATCTACCTGGACTACACTGGAAAGCGAGTGTCCACAAGCGTTCCTTTAAAGCGGTGATAAAGCTCTCTTGAAGAATATTATAGACCGGTAGCGTCTCAATAAGCGCGTCGGTGCGTCCTTCTCCAGATTGTCCAAGACATAAGTTTTACTTGGGCTAAAACTTTGGACCGGCACAATTTCGAAGGGAAGCTAGGAGGAGGATCATTTGGGCTGGCGGCATCAGGCAAGTATACATCAGATCTTCACGTCGACGATCGCAACGCTTAAGGACAAAGTCTTGAGAAATACGTCCTACCCATACCAACATACGAGATTGAGACAGACACTGACTGCGGATTGCGTTCAGAAATTCAAGTTACGATCAACGAGCGATGGAGCGTGCTATTTGGGAGACTCTTATACATAAAATCAGAAATGATTTTATCCGCAAAAAGAACTAAAATTACCGCATAGTTCGCCAGATAGCGAACTGAAGTCGAGCAGTGCGTAATGAAATGTCGCAGATACGATGGCCGTTTGAGCAGACGAGTTCGGAGCGAGACCGCGTCTGGCAAGTTAAGTAGACGCCCTCCGGCCCGAATGGACCGACAACTTTGCGAAAATCGCTGTGGAGTCTGGATGAGAAAAACGGAGGAACCGGAAATCTGGCCGCAAAATGAGACAAATGTCAACAGTGACTGCGATAGAGTTGAATAGGAGGGAAAAGTTTAATCACCTTTCTTGAACAAGAACACCACACGCCATCTGCGCCTCACCTTGATGAGCACCATCACCGATTCGGAATAAAAGCTTCTGGAAGGTCTAAGCACTGCGTGCCCCCTACTTTCAAAACTCTGCGGGAGTATCCGTCGTAGCGGGGTTAATAACGGCTGAAGCTGTTTCGATAACCATCCTAACCCTCGCAAAAAAGAATGACATAAAAAAAGTTACATTTACTCAATATGGTATTGATATTAATCAAATTAAGTTTTATAATGAAATAGACTACTCGCCTCAGCTTTTTCGAAGTCACCACTGGATCGAAACAAGGCGTTTTATTCCAATTATTTGTATATTTTCTTAAAAAACGTGGTCGCTTGATGCAAGTAAAAGGAGCTTAATTGTTTTTTTTTTCAATCTGAGCTGTCCATCATGAAAATGTAACTTTTAAACAGCTAAGTTGGCCATCAATTTTAACATAGAGAAATAACCTACGTAACTTTTGAAAAATACCTGCGCCCTGTATAGAGATCAGACGAGAAGAGTTCGTATACAGCGTCATTCCTCAGATCGCAGCTGCACCCGCCTGCTGACCCGTGATCTTGCGGTGCCTATTTAGAAACTATGCAAAAAAAGTAATGCGGTGCGGAACATGCCTTACTCCGCCTCCGCGTTATCAGTCTATTTCTAGGCCATCACTTGTACTATTATTTATTCCGCGGCAAGAAGGAAATGATGAGTGATCCATTAGTCGGTTTGCCGCCCCTGACCGCCGGCCCCGGCACGTGCCCCGCTGCCCCCCCATTAGATCCGGGCCCTGCTTAGACCACGTATTCACTTCGGGAAATATTTAAAAAAATCGATATTTAACATAGCGTCTCCAATACATTTACCATAATCTAGTTTATGTTCGTCCAAATACCTCGTTCTCAGCACGAAGGTCTTGACCAGTGTGTGTTGCCAGTTATGACATACGGAAGCGAATGTGGTCGCTGCACTAAGGGCCTCTCTGAATAGACACAAGGTTGCTCCAGCACTGCTATAGGAGAGGCTATGTTAGATGTCTCCCTACGCGATAAAATCCGAAACGATGATATCCGTAGGAGAAATAGGGAACCGACATAGCCCAGAGGAGTAGTTCAAGTTGAATGGCAGTGGGCAGGCAATAGTGCGTTGAACCAATGGCGATGGGGCGGAAAGTTCTCGAGTGGCGTCACGTAACGGAAAGCGAAGCGTAGGCGACCCCACAACCAGATGGACGGATGATCTGAAGGTGGGTAGCAGATGGATGTCAACGGCAAGGATGGTCCGCGTGAAAATCATTAGGGGAGCCTTCGATTCAGCAGTGTGACATAATATTTATTTATTTATTAAGAAACAAACAGCTTTCTTACAATTCATAGTACAAAATATTTCATATTGTAACACATTGCCTCTTAAAGTTTCCAAAGACGAATTGTACATTAATACGCTTAATATATACTGGAGACAGGTGTTACTAAACAAAAAGTTAGTTTGTTATTATAACAACAAAAAATATTTGAAAACAACACAAAAATATAAGATTATTTTACAAGGCCTGATGGAACGGCGGAAACGAGCTATCTTCGCATGAAAGATATCAACATAGAATAAGTACATTTATATTTATTAGTGCTCTTACAATGAAACCTATTCTGCCTATAAATTTCTTTTACCAAAGATGAGTTGCTGAAAATTTTTATTACGCGCGCTTACCGAAACATTGAAAGGCAGACTTACGAGTAAATAGGACTGTCCACCAATTATTAATTATTTTATATAAAAATAGGCTTTTTATGCTCTCGACGGCTCCCAAGGAACAAAAATTGTTATAACCATTTTGTTTGAATTCATATTTAAGTCTATCTGCTTAAACTTATTATGAACACCCCATCATCTGAATGATTCAATATACTGTGGATGAATTAGCTTAATGATGATGATGATGATGAGTTTATTCACAAAAAATCTGCATTTGTTTGAAAAAAATTTGTACGTACATACTAATAACTAGAACAAAAACAAACTTGCTTCCCAAATCAGGGGGGACCTTAAGAACAGTAGAAAATCAATTTGTTGAAGAGGCATAAACAGTCTTTAATAAAATACCACGAAAATCTTGCCGAAGTGGAAAAGGCACTTCGGCAGATTGTCAGGCTTGATAAAGCCACTAAACGTATAAAGAATGTTCAACGCCAAGTCACCACACATCAACCATAATAATTAATTAATTGCATAAGAACCTTAGACTGGCACGTCTTGTCCTTGATTTTATTACTTTTTAGATAATCAGCAGCCCATCGAGACTTGGGCAATTTTTACAGAATGTTTGTGCAAGTTTAGTAAATGAGCTAGATGGCACACTGCCTCGAAAAAAAACTCAGATCGATTCTGATCGCTGCTTGCCAGTCTTGTATTGTTCTGTTCGCTGTTTCAACAAGATTCTCTTAAATCGTAAAATAATTGAAACAGTTTTCATAGATAAAATGGACCGGCACTATAAGATGCCACCAAACGATTTTGCAGACTATTTACAGTCCATTGTAAAACTTGACGCTCTGGAAAAAATTACCCAGAGTTTGGACAATGATCTTGCTGAATCCCAAAAAGCTATGAAAGATATAAAAGACCTATTTGAATCAATACCCATGGCACAGATGACTGCGCAGTCACCTGGAAGCCATGGTGTAAGGCATGAGGATGTGTCGAAGTTTTTGGAAGCGGGTGTGCCGAAGCTGTTGATGCCCGATATGACAGAGAATAACATAGATGTCGATATTGACGACGTGATCGCTACCATGAAGGGCTATGCAGAAGACCTCAAAAAGAATTTTGTGGCATCACAACCAAAACCAAGTAACTTGCCCATGGAAATGGGGAATCTGGATCTGGAACAATATGCCACTAGCCTAGATCAGCTCAGTAAGCGTCTCGCTAATATCAAGCTAAGCAAACGTGATGATGCTGACATTAAAAACCCTGATCTAGAAGTTAAATTGGCACAGCTGTGTGAAGATGTTAACATGTTTACACAGGTAATAATTTTTATAAACATATCTTTAAACTTATTTATGTGTTCCAGCAGCGAGTATTATGAACTTTCATCAAACTGTACCAAAAAATGATCTTTTTTTAATTTCCAAGTTGTGTAACAATAATGTAACTAAATGCAATTCTGCCCACCACATCATTTGGGCAGAATTTTCATTATCATATAGTTCGCTACATGTCATAGTGACAAAGTAGTATGCTCATGCTTTTGTACCCTTTTAATGACACCTTAAAGTTAAGTTTTTTATGAATAGTCAAGTAGCTAGGTCATTTTTTGGTTGATATTTCTGGCATCTACTTAGTTGTAAAGTGTAGGAACAAATGCCAAAGATGCTTACAATTTTAAATCTGTGTACATATACCCAAACCGGCTAAGATATGAGTGTAGCTTTTATATTGTTTTAATTCAATAGTTTTTAGATCTTCCATAATTACACAGATTAAAAATTTTAAAATCTATGTGGGCCTCACTCTGTTATCCTCATCTCACCAAAAACATTTTGTAAAAATCCAGGCAAGTCTCGATGGAGCTGATTGATCTAGACAAACTCATGCCAAGTCTAAGGTTCCTTTTCAATTTCTTTATTATTATAGTTAATGTTGTGTGACTTGGCCATGGCCCCCCCATACTTGAAACCTAAATGAAAACGAATTTTGAAACCAACAATAGTCCTGAAATAGTTGTAAATAGATATGCACTTTAGTTTAGAGTTATAGCTGTGGTTTGGTCAGGATTATGGCTTGAATGCCAAACTGTAGTCCTCAGATCTGATGCATGTGGTAATGCCTATCAAATTGCTTTAGGTTCCAAATAATTGTCATGAAATAGTCCCAACAATATGCCAAATTTTAGAAATAGTCCTCAAGATATATAAGATCAAGTTCCTGAGATGAGACCTCCCGAACCGGTGGTAGATTCATTAAAAATAACTTCTTGACGATTAAAAAACAAAACATGACTTGGACATTTGAAAACTTACAATTTCAACAAAATGCCATGATTTTCAGTTTCAAGTGTATAGTGCCAAAAATAGTTGTATGAAGCAAAAATAAATTAGAGCTGATTTGCTTGAAGCACACAAATAAGACAATGTCAGTACCTTGACATAAACAGATATCTATCTCTTTATTTTACCTTTCAGATGGTGCAATCTAAGACTGCATTGAGTGAATGCAACAAGAATTGGGGAAAAACTGAACAAGATAACAACATACTTCATTATGATAACATTATAAATAAACTGCTATCAGGAATCAATGAAGTAACATACTTACTCAAAAACAAGAACTGAGATGCTATTACATACAATATGTGCCAAGTATTATCATGTACTCAATTCCTAGATTCTCAGTGTCATTTGCTGCATAGTATTATAACTATTTATTCTGCTTAGGTAATATCATAGGGTAACGGCACTAGTAGTCGGCCCCAAAAACGATACTCTAAGGTTTTGCAAGCCACTTAGCCAAATGATTGGACCATGAAGTCAACAGAATCAATTAAAAAGTAATTTGATGGTTAGTTTCTTGATAGAGCGCTATTTTCTTTGTTTAACGGAAAGCCGACTACTAGTGCCATTACCCTAGATATTTAAGAATCAACTTAGCAAATTGTGTTATATTAGTTGAAATTGTTTCTATACTTTTAAATTGAACGTTTAAAACTCTTATTACTCTTATTGAGATTATAATTATTAAGCTTCTTCAATTACTTATGATTAAGTTTCAATAGTTTTTAATTGCTATTGATCAATGTATGTTTTAATTAAGACAAGTATTGGTATGACTTCAGTAGGAAGTTAGTCTATATGGTAAGTTATATTGCATTCTTAAGTGTTGTAGCAAGCTCTGTCACAAGTTATCAATATGTGTATACGAAGTAGCAAATAGGTCTTCAAGTAAAAGTCAGGCATTCTTGAACCAGTTATTAATCTTTCAAACATAAGTGTCATATTATTGTCAAAAACTCAAATATAACTTATACAACATTATTGATGATGTTTTTATTGAAACAATATACAGTGGGGTTACAAATTTATGTTATGTCATAATTTAATACAAGCACAGGTACAGTAGGTAAGACTTATTTCATTATTACTTTTGTAATGCATCACATTGTTTCTCAGACTGCACATAATTCCATTTACATGCATATTGCAAACAACGCAGCATACACCACAATGTCTTGTTTCAAATAACTATCGGTCCAAACTAATATTGTTACCCCATTGTATATTTATACAAAACAAAAAGGGAAGCTCCTCTTATTATAGGCATTAATGCAATTAATAGATTGGTCTTTATAAAAGTTAAGTCGTAATTTTCCCTACCAATGTCCCAGTCCCAGATTAATTATGTAAACTGGTCTCAGTTCATGTCATTATTATGTAATTTGATCCTTTTACTTTCCTTTATATGGTCACTGCAATCATCACTTGACTCATTAACTTTGATCATCCTCTTTAGAGGGTCTTTCATCAGCTTCCAAGACTTTAAAATTGATTCCACATAAAACAGTTCCATGAAGAGTTTGAATAGCATCTTGGGCCGCTTTTATAGATGCATATTTTACAAACCCAAAATTTTTATTAGGAAATGTGCACACATCAATGAGATCTCCAAAGCGACAAAAAATATCTCTTAAAACGGGCAAAGGGGGTGGATGAGGTTTGCAAACTATAAAACATCTTTTTGCTACTCTGCTGTCACTGTTTGCAATAGGTTGAGTAGGAGGCAATTGCATACCATAGCCATTATCTGTGTTGCAAACATTTTGGTCCATTTTACCAGATGTTGCAGCTTTTATAAGAGATGATGTTTGTGCTATAGCATCTGCCAGCTGTACCAAATTTGGGTTACCAGCATCTAAAGAGTGTTTAAAACTGTTTACAATTTCAACCAAATTGTTTGCAACTTTGGTCAATGGATTATCATCAGGTTTTATAGTAATAATTTCACCAGATGGAAACTCATAATTGTTTAATTTCTCATATGCATATACAGCAGCCTTTTCATTATCATAAGAGATTATAGATTCACAGTAGCCGTTGTATGTATCCACAGAGTACTGAGATTGCAACATTCCAGGTATTATATCAAATAATCTCTTAATATGTATGTGGGGCACCTGCGGGCTGCATGTTACCACAATAGTTTTAAATAATGCTGTTGTACTTTTAGGTTGTAAAATTAAGCTGTCCTTCCATTGAGTCATTAAAATGTGGATTATATTGGTCATTATTGTTACGGCTATGGTTTGTGAACCTTCACTATAAAACCCACTAGATTCCAGACAATGTCTGCCACGTTTTAATTCATCTTTTGGAGTTGCAAACACTGGCTTATACTTTTTATCGCAATCTTCATAAGCTTTTGCAGCATCAAAAAAATTAGTGTAATGTACATAGGCAAATCCTTTACAGATGCCCGGGATTCTATCCATTTGTATATGCACAGAATCAACTCTGCCAAATTTAGAAAAGTGATCAACAATCTCTTTCTCTTCTACTTCACGATGAACCTTAATGAATAATCTTTTGTATCTTTCTTCATTTATTGAGCTAGAATCATTTTTATAAGAAGCTATCAAACTTTTGATTGTTTTATGTGTTTAAAATTTAAGTGAAAGATCTTGAAACTGCGCGCTGCTAGTAGTTTTAGTACTATTAATAAGCAAACTTTAGATCCCCAGTGCTCCGGTCTCTAGGTATGTACAGATCTTCTATGAAACCATACTTGGCAAAAGCGTCTCGAAGGTCCACTTCATTTGTTTGTTTGTTACACACTACAAAGATGCTTGAATATGGTGGTTTTTCCTCCTTACGTTCCTCATTGCGATTGTGATAATTGTTGTACATTGTATGCTTAGTCAGTCAGGCAAGTCAGTAGTCAACGGGTGTTCTCTTCGCTATTTGAAGTCGATGTGTTCTCCCGGGGTCAATAACTAAATGAAATAAGTGTATAAAAATAAAACTTATTATTGCAAATAACTCACGACTACCCACGAAAGCTATCAATAAAATGAGTGTTGTTACATATCATAAGATTTCATTTCTCGAGTTTCTGAAGTTACAAATGTTATGTGTAATTTTACAGATTGTTTAGACGTAAAGAACAGCTACGGAAAATTACAAACCTCTGAACACAAATTATATCCTCAGAAAAACATACACATTTAGAGATTATAGTATCTGTTTAGACACGACACAATCAGACAGATAATGACAGATTAAATTATGTATTTCAGGTCAGTGTCCACTTAGTTTAGAAAAAGCTTTTTGAGAAGTTATACAATAGACGGATATCTGGCGCAATATGGGGGAGACCTATGTCCAGCAGTGGATTGCGATAGATTGAAGAGAGAGAGGATAGATGACAGCAAAATTGACTTTTTATAACATTTAATTTGAATAGTGTAATCTAAATAAAAAAGATTTTCTGTTCTAAAAATTCTGAAATACTCGTGTCATGAAGCCGTTTTTTCTTAGAGCGTCTCAAAAATACGTCATGATGACCCTCGGAGGAATAAGACTGATGACCGATGAAATAGCAAAAAAGTACTTGTTGCATGTCGAAAACTTCATAATTTGGTAATATTTTCAAGTGAATAAAAAGCTAGATTGTTTTCGGGCTAAATCATTAAAAAAGGAGTTCACCGATACTAAAAAGTGCTAGATCTAGCCACAAAAACTTAAAAACTCTATACTGAAAGTGTAAACTTAAACACTTTCGATAAAATTAAATTCGATGTTGAGCGCATCACTAGGAAAAATCCTTAAATTTTCCTGCATAAATTAATTTTTTGAGACGTAATTAATACATGTCCAATTAGTCTCATTACAACTACGTAATGCGAATGAAAATGTCGTCGTCGTCGTCGTCGAAATAAATATATGTATACTATACTCATGAAATGATAAATCTGGGTCTTTTACTCCATCTTTGGTGGTTTTTAAATTGTTAATTTACAACGGAGTGCAACATTTTTCCACGTTTACTTCTTTTCTTTTCAAAATATATAATAAAATATGTAACTTTTTGGAAAACTTACACGACAGCTCGGAATATTTTGGCCTCCTTTGAGGCCACAAAATAACACGACGACTACTTTGTCAATCGTTTATCAACTGTCTCTTTTACTCGTAACTAGGATTCCTTAGATTAAGCATGTACTAGATGTAGTCATAAGACGTTGCCGCTCTTATATCATTGTAATGCAATACACGTCATGTATCTTTGTCTATCACACGAATCCTAGTTACGAGTAGAAGAGACGGTTGATAGACGTTTGACAACTCTGACGTCGTGTCATTTTGTGGCCTCCAAAGAGGCCAAAACATTACGAGCTGTCGTGCAAATTTTTCACAAAGTGTCATAATTTTAATAAATATTTTGAAAAGAAATAAGTAAACGTAGAAAAATGTCGTGTTCTGCGGTAAATTGTTCTTCAAGAACCACCAAAGGAGGAGTAAAAGACCCGGAATTATCATTTCATAAGTAAATATTTGACGACATTTTCATTCATATTACGTAGTTGTAATGAGACTTATGGATAAAAAACATGTAGTAGTAGACTTTAAATAATGTTAGACATACATTAGCTTGTATTAATTGTAGAAATTACGTCTAAAACAATTAATATTATGCATGAAAATTTAAGGATGTTACATAGTGATGTACTCAACATAGAATTTAATTCCATCGATAGTATTTCTTTAACAGTTTCTTTTATACAATTATTGAATTTTTAGGTTCCCGAAATGTCCACAAATCAGAGAAGAATGGGTTAAAAGTGTAAGGCGTGAAAACTGGGAGCCTACGAAGAACTCCAGGCTTTGCTCAACTCACTGTAGATATCTGATTAAGGACAAAAACAATTGCAAATTGATAATGGCCAAGTGTGGTAGATTCAAAATACTTTTTAATTTCTTTTTAGGGTTCCGTAGTCAAACAGCAAAAAACAGAACCCTTATAGATTCGTCATGTCTGTATGTTTGTCCGAATATCACATCAACTTTTCTCAGAAAATTTAAAAACTATAAAAATATTCTTATAATTTTGCAAGAACATATTTGTGTTCTGTAATCCACATTATAATTTTAACAAAAAAACATGAAAAAAAAAATGTTTTTAGGTCGCATATTTTAAACTGAAACTTTTTTTTCATGATACCCACTATTGTGGGTTATCAATGTATGTATGTATGGGTCTTTAAAATGATAATGAGGCTTTCAGTATATATTTTTTAAATAAAATAATTTTTAAGTTTGAGTTTGTGAGTGTTATTTAAAATTTGTTATTTTACCGTAAAAATATAATATAGTCTATTTAATACCTACCAATAATATTTTGTTTTATTTGTTCCAACATCATCTAATTTTTAACCCAGGAAGACCAAACTTCAAAATATTTGCGTATAAAATGTATTATGGTAACGCTTTATTTTTAATTTTTGTTGTAGATAAAATTAACAGCGTTGCTGTATCTGACTCCATGTTATTTTTAACACAATTTATAATCATCTAATTCTGCAGGTGCGACGACGACGCCCGGCTTAATTCTAGCAATATGTTCGATACCAAGGTCACATCCCTAGTGACGCACACTAATACAAATCTGTAACTGCACACTAACAAAAATTAGACACCGCCTTTCAATATACAGTCTGTCTACCTCATAATATGTCTATGTAGGATTCCGAGGATTCCTGTGATCTAGGAACCATAAATACAGTTAAATTTCTATGCCTGTGATAGACAAAGATACATAACGTTTATTGCATTACAATGTTTTAGGAGCGGCAATGTCTTATGTCTACGTCTAGTATAATACATCATCCTAGGTCAAATTGTGAGACGGAAAGATACAAGGTTGCCAAACGTACGAGGTTCCTCGTACAAATACGAGATTTGTGGTCGTCCGTACGAGGTACGAGGACACTGTCAACCTCGTACAATTATGTACGAGATTTTGTAATATGCCAAGGGTGCATATTAAAAACTAGTGACATCTATCATTACTTGAATTTTTACACAAAAATTCCATTGGTCGTAATTAGGCCATCATTGTCTGCAGACTGTAGTAGTTATCAACCGAGATAACCCCGGCTAATAAAACATATTTTCTCCGTCGACTGTAAACACCCGAATGACAAAAGATTCTAATATTACTATTTGATTTTAAGACACACTAGCTTTTGCGTGCGACTTCATCCGCGTGGAATAGTTACTTTGGTCTAACGCTCTCTTTAACCCACTACTTCGTTTATTTTATATAGGTGAGTTAAAACTGCGATATCTCATAAGATATTCATTTACTTGAATGATGTAATGGGAAATTTTATTTAAAATGAAATACTTGTGATAAATAAAGTATTTAATTGGATAAGGATTATTATTATATTTATGAAAACACCTTAGCAAATGATGCATTATTTTAGCAAAAAATTTATAGGGAGCTAACCTCAAAAGATATACATATGCGGTCGAGGACTTTTTTGTAGAACTTTAAAAGAAGAACAATACTCTTATACATGACTTTTGTGATCCTTTAAAGTTTACGCAGCGGAAGCTCCAAGTATGAAAAAATCCCCCCGATTTTGAAACATTCTTCATTACTGCTCCACTTCTATTGCTCGTAGCGTGATGATATATAGCCTATAGCTTTTTCGATAAATAAGCTATCTAACGCTGAAATACTTTTTCAAATCGAACCAGTAGTTCCTGAGATTAGCGCGTCCAAACAAACAAACTCTTCAGCTTTATAATATTAGTATAGATTTGATTTTACATAAATAATTATATTAAGAACGTTTTTATGCAACGTGATGTTTTTTTTTAGTAAGAAGCTAGCCATTTTTTTAGTATTTTAAATGAAAACGCGTTTTCTTTAAATATACGAGGTTTGAAAGTCATTTTGATACGGGGTTGGCAGCCCTACAAAGATATGTCAGAACTCAAATGTCAGACGTCAGTCTATTACGATTCGCCTTGTGTTTATTTTGATTTTAATGTATAAAAGATTTGTAACGTATTAAAACATGTAATCTGCTGTGAAGACATGCACTCTTTATAATTGTATCAACATTCATAAAAATATATTTTGTATGTGTACTTACTTTTTAAAACTAAAGTACATCTTTTAATGGTAGTCGCTCAATTTTATATTTTGTGTACAAAAATTAGGTTTGAACATGTTTAGTTACACAGACAGCTGTTCTTTCCCCCCTCGGCATAGGTTATTTCGAAATGGTGAGTTCGAGGAAGAACTGAACGACTTGTTCAATAAGAAATATCAGTTTCGATTTAACAGCACTTGGACATTACCGGAGAGGGACCTATGGTTTTCTGGTCCGCCATGGAAATTAAAAGAACTTGAGACTCTTAAAAATAGATTAAATTTTCACAAGAGTCAATTAAACGATTTCAATATAGAAGAATGGAGTAGCCATACAAGGCGCAGAAACCCTGCTGGGGAGGTGGGCTGGAAGATCAGGTGTCTCGTGAATCCTGAATTTCTCACTCAAGCGTGGACTAAATTCTATGAATGTGCAAGTACATACAAAATAGTACCAAAACAAGCTATGACAGACATGAAAATGGTTTCATTGCATCTCTGCGAAGCCCCTGGTGCATTTATAACATCTTTGAATCATTACATGAAGCTCAATTATATTAATGTAGATGTAAGTTTAAACTCCAGTTTTACAAAGTAATCTTAGTGACATCATTGCTGTAAACAATATTTAAACAGTTGTTTGAAACATTTGACATTCATACTTTTGAAATTCTTATTTTAACAACGTGTTTTAGTGGAAATGGGTGGCAAATACTTTGAACCCATATTATGAAGGTAACTCTCCTTCCAATATGATTAGTGATGACCGCTTCATGTTCCACACCTTGGACAATTGGAACTTTGGTGTGGATAATACAGGAAATCTGATGGATTGGGACAATTCGCAAGCAATCATGAGAAAAGCTATATCTCTGGGAAAGGTATCAATTGTATTTGCTAATTAGCTATGCGAAAAATATTTATAAGTGAAATATACTCAGAGTCCACATGTTATGAAATAGGTGCTGTTGGTGACAGCAGATGGTTCTATTGATTGTATGCAAAGGCCTGACGCACAAGAAGAAGTCACATCACCTCTGCACTATTGTGAGATTATAACTGCACTTCAGGCCTTGAGTCCAGGTGATTAGTATTTAGTACATTTTTATTTAACAAATGTTTATCAGTTTTTGACACCTACATTCACTACAAAATATCCAAGCCCCATGACACATACATATAGTAATTGTAATATTTAGAATGTTATATTATTCTTTTAAATTTGTAAATAAAAAACACAGGCACACATGTCATTGTGACACATAGCAAGCGATGACATTATTAATGAAAATTCTGTCCAACTGACATGATGGTCAGACTTTTGCTGCAGACACTTTGAGTGATATTGTGCATTTGTTTAGTTTATTGTTTATCGAAGCCTAAATTTAATATGAATCATTTCTTACAGGTGGGACATTTATTTTCAAGTTGTTCACAATGTTTGAGCACTCTACAGTGTGTCTGTTATATCTAATCAACCACTTATTTAGGGAGGTAAACATATACAAACCAGTGACATCCCGGCAGGGTAACTCTGAAGTTTATGCTGTTTGTCTCAATTATAAAGGATCCATTAATATGGAGCAATACATTCCTATATTGAAATCTGCCTATGGGAGTGAAATTTATGGAAGTCATGCACTTTTTCCCTTGGATTCAATACCAGAAACCTTTTTGAAGCAAGTTGAGGAATGTGCTTGTTACTTTGGTTCAATACAATGTCAGGTAATTAATAACAACTTGCAAGCATACCTTTTGCAAAAGAATATTTCTTTGCACAGAGATATGAAACAAATTAGAGCAATTGTTGCAACAGAGTTCATCTGGCAGTATGGCTTAAAGCCCTTAGATTATGAACTGGAAATATTGAAGGGTACTCTACATGAAGAAAATAAAGTTAATATGAACCCCCGGTACCACCGAGGCTCGTACACTGAACGACAGTTATACAGTAAGTTATCATTAAAGGAGAAATCAAAGAATTTAAATTCTTTTCTTCAAGCAGAAATTGTGACAAATCCACTACTTTTGATTAATGAACCTGTAAAATGGTTGTCCTTTTATGATAATGATTTAATATTGAAGCTTGTTTTCACTTATGGACTTCCAGTAGCAAAAGTTAATAGCTCAAAATTCATATTTGTGCCAATATTTAGATTGTACCAGCAGATATTATCAGAGGTGGATTTTAAGGAAATAATTTTTAATAAAGCTACAAAGTCATCTGAATTGGTTTTGAATAACTTGAACATAGAAATACATAAGATTTTATATTTGTCCGAATATGATCTTTCAGAAAGCTATAGTGTATTTGAAAAAAGATGTTTTCTAAATCTCTTGGAAATGTTGAAACAATTAAAAATTGGGGAGACACTTGTAATCCAAAACTTTCCTCTGTTAACACACTTTAATGTTAGTTTACTATATATTATTTCTAAAAAATGTTTTGAA
This sequence comes from Leucinodes orbonalis, assembly GCA_019425675.1. NCBI lineage: Eukaryota > Metazoa > Arthropoda > Insecta > Lepidoptera > Crambidae > Leucinodes > Leucinodes orbonalis. Next base: position 129,756 of record PQWD01004079.1, read on the forward strand.
AAGACTGGTTTTACATCCAGAGATTGTGTTGTTTTGTCTAATCTGCTGAACAAATCTGCATTTGATTATTTGGAACTTATACAAGCTGAATGTGACAAGATAAAACATGAAGAGAGAAAGGATGTTTTGAATTCTTTGCCTGTGCAAACAACAAATGTTGGAGAGTTTTTCAATAATATTGTACTTTATAATAATACATTCTACAGAAATAAGTGTACAGAATATTTATCAACTGTTGAACAAACTATTTAAGCCTAATAGTTAGATATTCAAATGTTGTATTTTGCATTTATAATATGAAAGAATATTTTTATTAAATACTTATACTGTATGAGACTGAATCTGGCAGAAAAATTCTAGCAGAAAAACGCGATGGTCAGAGATGACTGTGTTGTTGAATGTGTATGTTTTCGTCTGTAAAACGTGGGAATCGTTTAGATTTTTGTAAACATATTTTATTGAAAACAGCCCTTTTTGGACTAAGTCCCTGGCCATTGCGTTTTCTGCTAGATTTTTTTTTGCTGTTAGTTTCAGCCTCATTTATACTGTCTGTAAACTTGATTGTCTATAACTTTTTTCTGGTGTTAAAATTTACTTATTCATTGATGTTGTGGAACAAATAAAAATATGAGAACTTTAAAAATATAAATATTGATGAGTATTTTTTAGGATTACCCCCGCAAAAATGTTAGCATAAGGCCACCTATGTATATATGGCTAAGTTAGGTTTTCCCTCAATGACCGTACGCCATAAGGTCCGAAATGAGAACAACCACAGCAGAACTAGACTGACTAAATTGAATAATATAGCGTGCAGGGTTATCAAGATGAAGCGGCATTGGTCAGGGCACATAATGCGTAGAACCGATTGTAGATTGGGCATATAGGTTTTCGACCTTGTTGACGTAATAGTAGAAGAAACGTAGATTCACCCCCATTGATTCTCAATATTCACCCCCAAATATAATGAACGGTTAGTAGCCGATAGATATTAACTGCTAGGGTTAATAAAGTATAATGCAGTTCACGAAAGATGATCATGTAGCTAAAAAAGACTTCTGTGCAGTCATTTTTAGCTACCTTCAGAAGTGCGCTGACGGTGAACATTTTCAAAATTACATTATTCTATTGTTTGACTGTCATTAAAATATTTTTTATCTAACGCTTAACGGCGCCATGGTCGTCTTTCGTGAATCGTTTTATAAATAAGGCTAAAACAAGGACATGACAGTGAAGTACCTAAGCGACACAAGTGGCTTCCTTCAATATCAACAATTCACGCATCTTTGCGTAGTTCATCACTACATTTTTATTACATTCTCAAGTAGACTTACACGGCTGATACCTTGTTGCTGCGGCACCCCTGATATAACTGACTGACTTGATAAAATTTTATGATTCTATAAGTTTATTAAATGTTATTAAAATCATTCTGTTCACATTACCATACAGTAAGAATGTGCCGCAGGAAGAAAACAATATAAGATTTAAATTAAACTTGACATTAGATTCAATAGCTTTTACTAATAATCCATTATTACATTTATTATCCACTAGCTTTTGCCCGCGGCTTCGCTCGCATTAAATTCGGGATAACACGGTACTTTCATTTATCACTATACATAGGATTCCCCCTCCCTCCAACTTTTGTTGGAGGGAGGGGGACAACTACTGTTTCGGGGTCAATTTCAGAATTTTTATTAGCAAAAAATATGTTATAGTGAGCTTACCTTAAAAGATAGACATATGCTCTCGCGGACTTTTTTGTAGACCTTTAAAAGGAGAACAATACTCTCATACATTACTTTTGTGTAACTTTAACCGTTTACTCAGCGTACGCAGCGGAAGCTCAAGTATGAAAAAATCCCCGATTTTCAAACATTCTCATTGCTGCCCGCTTCTATTACTCGTAGCGTGATAATATATAGCCTATAGCCTTCCTCGATAAATAAGCTATCTAACACTGAAAGAATTTTTCAAATCGAATCAGTAGTTCCTGAGATTAGCGCGTTCAAACAAACAAACAAACAAACTCTTCACCTTTATATTATGGGAAATGGCAAACATCATACGAGGCGATCACTCGCCGGTGTGTCGGGAGCGCGGTCGCCGCATGACTTATATTTATAACCTCGGCTGAGAGGTCCGAGCGCTCCGTCTCACACAGCCGCGAGTGAACGTCCTACGATTGTCCACGGTATTGCCGCCTACGTCACAACTTTTGTTTATGGTTTAATGTACGCATCTCATTGGTAAATAATGTTTGAAAATACTTAGCCAATAAAGAAGTTATATTCATAGGATTGGTTATAATGTAGATCGTGTGATTGTAGGACTTATTTGCCAGTAAGAATGATGATTTAATTGTATATATAGTGGTAAGTTCTAAAATAAATAATATTCAATATTCAGCAATCGGACATCGAGCTCTTTTCAGTTACACCGAGCACGAGCCCCCAACATTGGTGACCACCGACGACCCATACCTGCTTCTACAATGCCTGACGAACAAACCGTGAAGACACAGAAAGAGGCAAACTGCGATGTCCACGCGTCTCCGTGCAGTCGAGGCTCCTACCATTTTGGCGAGAAATTCCCAGAGCCTGGTTCATACAATTTGAAGCCGTAATCGATCCCTTGAAGACATCACGACCAGAAATTCCGAGCTCCTTCAACAACTACAGACGACAGACCTACAACAGCTAACAGATATTTATACAATCCGCCCGCTTCTGAAAATACCCTGTGAAGAATCGACTCACCGTCTACGACNAATTCAATACGCCGAGAGGTCTCTTATATACCTTAATCTTAAAAACCATTAAATCGACATAATTGATGATCGTAAACTAAATTACAATGTTACAAAAAATCGAAGTATAACCTCAAAACAAAGTTAGTCCACTGTTAAACAGTGTCACACGGGTTTAAATTTAGCACCACAGATAGTCCGAACCTAAGCGTTAAACCTCATTTTGTAATAAGGATTTTTTATCCATGCTTAAACCAAGTTTAATCCCAGTACTACATTTAGTCCACTTTTGGAATAAGGCGGTAAAAATATAAATATTATGAGATTTTTTAGGATTACCCCCGCAAAAATGTAGCATAAGGCCACCTATGTATATATGGCTATGTTAGGTTTCCCTCAATGCCGTACGCCATAAGTCCGAAATGAGAACAACCACAGCAGAACATAGACTGATAAATTGAATATAAGCGCAGGTATCAAGTTTGAAGCGGCATTGGTAGGGCACTTCATAATGCGTAGAACCGATTGTAGATTGGGCATATAGGTTTTCGACCTGTTGACGTAATATAGAAGAAACGTAGATTCACCCCATTGATTCTCAATATACACCCCCAAATATAATGAACGGTTAGTAGCCGATAGATATAACTGCTAGGGTTAATAAAGTATAATGCAGTTCACGAACGATGATCATGTAGGTAGCTAAAAAAGACTTCTGTGCAGTCATTTAGCTACCTTCAGAAGTGCGCTGACGGTGAACATTTTCAAAATTACATTATTCTATTTTTGACTGTCATTAAAATATTTTTTATCTAACGCTTAACGGCGCCATGGTCGTCTTTCGTGAATCGTTTTATTAATAAGGCTAAAACAAGGACATGACAGTGAAGTACCTAAGCGACAAGTGGCTTCCTTCAATATCACAATTCACGCATCTTTGCGTAGTTCATCACTACATTATTATTACATTCTCAAGTAGACTTACACGCTGATACCTTGTTGCTGCGGCACCCCTGATATAACTGATGACTTGATAAAATTTTATGATTCTAAGTTTATTAATGTTAGTAAAATCATTCTGTTCACATTACCATACAGTAAGAATGTGCCGCGGAAGAACACAATATAAGATTTAAATTAAACTTGACATTAGATTCAATAGCTTTTACTAATAATCCTTATTTACTTTATTATCCACTAGCTTTTTGCGCCGCGGCTTCGCTCGCATTAAATTCGGGATAAACGGTACTTTCATTTATCACTATACATAGGATTTCCCCTCCTCCAACTTTAAAGTTTCGGGGTCAATTTCAGAATTTTATTAGCAAAAAATATGTTATAGTGAGCTTACTTAAAAGATAGACATATGCTCTCGCGGACTTTTTTGTAGACCTTTAAAAGGAGAACAATACTCTCATACATTACTTTTGTGTAACTTTAACCGTTTACTCAGCGTACGCAGCGGAAGCTCCAAGTATGAAAAAATACCCCCGATTTTGAACTTCTTCATTGCTGCTCCGCTTCTGTTACTCGTATGCGTGATGATATATAGCTAATGCCTTCTCGATAAATAAGCTATCTAACACTGAAAGAATTTTTCAAATCGAATCAGTAGTTCCTGAGATTAGCGCGTTCAAACAAACAAACAAACAAACTCTTCAGCTTTATATATTAGTATAGATTATTGACATTAACAAATTGTTAAATTTTAATTGTTTAGTGACAAAAGATAACTATTATCTTTCAACTTATTTTAAGGGACAAATAGCAAAATCGCTATCTTATTATTTTAAATATTTAGCCAGTGACATGGCTATACAACCTGATTTCAAAAAGTATCCTGATTTTTTGAGCAGAATAAAAATACTTAAAGAACTTTGTAATTTGTTCCAAACATAGAAATATGACTAAAGCATGGAATCCGGGCTAAAATAGCGATTAAAAACGTATAGCTGATGCTCTCACTCCTTACACGATTTTGCGTAGGCGAAAATGAGATCGCAAACTGAACATAGTTCTCATAATTTCAGGTCGTCACATCTGTCATTGGACTCAATACATGTTATGTCATTAGTTACTTCACTACTACTACCGACATGACAACTTTTATTAAAGTTGAGACATTACGGTGTATCAGACTGCTCATTAAGTCTTATAGAATCTTACTTATCGGAAAGAGTTCAAAAGTCTGTATTAAAGCATAATTTCGCAAGGCGCTCTTTTGCGTATGGGAGTACCCAGGTTCAATTTTAGGCCTCTCTATTTTTAATATATTATGACCTCCCTACTATTGTAAAAGCCTTTCGGATATAGTTCTATTTGCTGATGACACGTCATTGATTTTTTTAACAGACGTAAGGAGACTTTTGTCGATGTAAATAAAGCTCTGTCCCAAGTTGTGGATTGGTTTACTGCTAACAATCTTTTACTTAATGCTAAAAAAACTAAATGTATAAAATTCACTATGCCCAATGTAAGGCAGGTCGAGACCAATATAACTCTAAATTATGATCAAGTGGAGCTAATGGACTCCACTGCCTTTCTAGGCATAACTTTAGATTCAAAACTGCAAAGGGGGGCCTCACATTGAATCTCTGGCTGGTAGACTTAGCTCGGCAGCTTATGCTGTTAGAAAGATAAGGCTCTTGACTGATATAGAAACGGCAAGATTGGTTTACTTTAGTTATTTTCATAGTGTCATGTCGTATGGTCTACTGTTGTGGGGCTCGGCTGCCGACATTAATACAATATTTGTGCTACAAAAAAGAGCTATTCGTTTTATCTACAACCTTAGACCAAGTGACTCTCTTAAGGAACTTTTTAAAGACATAAATATAATGACTGTAGCATCGCAATATATTTATGAAAATTTAATTTATGTTCGTAAATACTATAACACCTTTAAGAAAAATTGTGATTCACACAATTTTAATACTAGGAATAAAAACAAACTTGCTGTTCCGGACTTGAGACTACATAAAATAGGTAAATCTTTTATAGGAAGATGTATACAGTTTTTCAATAAGGTACCGCAAAATATTTTAGAGTTGCCCTTTCATATGTTTAAAGTTGGAATCAAACAACACCTTTCTAAAAAAGGGTACTACACTATTGACGAATATTTATGTAATAAAAATCCGTGGTCTTAAACTGCTCAGCTATTTCAGTGTTTATGATATATTGTAACATTAAGGAATTGTTTTTAAAAAGGCTACACTGTTGAGTTTTCTTGAGTGCTTCTTTCTCAACAGGCCAAACCACTGAAGCGCTTTTTTTTCAAAGCATCAAAACTCATATTTTTAGTTTAGTATTTAAATCGTTTTTTATTATATTTTTGTATATTTTTTGACGTTCATAAGTTCTTTTTGTAAGCCTAATTTGAAATAAAATGTTATGACATGACTTTGACTTTGATAACCTCGAACATTCATGTTCGAGACGTGCCAATGAGTGCTGAGGTGGAGATATAGGTATGCGAGCGTATATCGTTATCACTATGGAGATGCGGAAAGGAATTTATGATTTGAACTAGTCCTTGAGCAATATCCATTAACGGAGTAAGTAATTTTAAGAGACAAATGCTATCCATACTGCTGTGATAATTTTTCGGTCCCATACGCAGGAAGATGTGAGCGTCGGTGGCTCAATGGTGTGGACTGTCGCCTTCCTACCAGGAGGGCTGAGGTTCAAATCCCGACACGTACCAATGTGTTTTCGAATTTTCGAAAATATTGTACGTTATCCGACGCTCTTACGGTGAAGGAAAACATCGTGAAGAAACCTTCATGCACGCCTGCGAAGAGATTCAAAGGTTGTGTGTGAAGTCGTCCAATCCGCACTGGGCCCGCGTGGACTACTAAGGCCTAATCACCCTATACGGGTAGGCTCCGTGCCCCTCGGTTGGGCCGTTTAATGAGCTGATGATGACGCAGGAAGATGCACAAATGAAAATGCTATTCGCTGAAACTTAAATACGTATGTGGTCGGCAGAGAATTATGGTTTCAACTCTTCCGTCTAGTTTCTCTTACCTTGGGCTCGCAGCTTGTGTCGCAATAATAAATAAAAAAAATAAATAAATATCCACTGACATTCACACAGCGCCATCTAGCCCCAAGTTCAGCGTGAAGCCTGTATTATGGGTACTAAACAACGGATAAACACACTTAAATATTTTTTTTGTAAATACATACATATTATACTTAGGAAACACCCAGACCATTACAAACAGACATGTTCACGCACACAAATGTTTGTTCTGCCCGGGGATCAAACCCGGAACCATTGGTATTGCAGTCGACGTCTCCACCGCAACACCGATTGAAATTCAACTGCACAATGGCACGTAACTACAGTGTACCTATTTACCGTACATGTCCGCAGATTCACGTTAACCATCATAATTATACACTATTATCATTCAAGCTGCATGAGACAAACAACTGAGATGAGACATAGACACATTTCATGACTTACCATGTGACCGTGAGGCCTTTTATCAAACCTACCTTGGGACTCTCCGATGCTATTTGCAAAATGCTAAGAAAACCCTGTTCACGACTATTCTGTGATGATCCGGCGGCTATTACACCAAGGGTTCGGGTTCGATCCCCAGGCAGTACAAACATTTGTGTGCGTGAACAGGTCTGTTTTGTAATGGTCTCGGTGTTTCCTAAGTATAATATGTTATGTATTACAAAAAAAATATATTTAAGTGTGTTTATCCGTTGTTTAGTACCATAATACAGCTCACGCTTAACTTGGGGCTAGATGGCGCTTGTGAATTCAGTAAATGTAATAAATGTTGCATGAATGAAATGCCGGATTAGGTACCATGGGTGTTTTCATTGTATAATATATATGAATTTACAAGAAAAGTATACAAAATACACTTAAGTAATAAGTAGTTAACGTTGTTTATCATCCATATTACAGGATAATGCTTAGTTTGGGGCTAGATGGCGCTGTGTAAAGCACTTATTACACAGACATGCGGTCTGCAGGGTTTTATTTATTTAGTTGGATAAATTAAATCCACAAAACTTATCACAAACTCAAAGGTTGTGGAACTGGAAGTTTGTGGAAGAGTAGTAAAGTCTCTGAAACATGAAAGTAAAATATGAAAACCGAATGAAAACACTAATTTTGTAATCTGTGGGTTTTAATTTTAAACGTGCGCCAAATGTCAATCAATTTTAAATGTCAGTGTCAGTTATCAATTATCATTGAGAATTGTTTGTCCTGAACTCAACTACTGATAAATATTTTTTTTAGTGATATTGTGTGGTTTACAAGTACTGATGTTAATTTAACAATTAGGATTTCTTTGTGTAATGAGCGATAACAATTAAAAATGGATATAAACGAAGGTAAGTTCATTCTATATGGTTTTATTTGGTTTAACCTCAACGCTAACCTTATTTGGCGGCATAGTATATTAATTGCTTTTACGTAAAATGTACTTGGTAAAATGCTTATACCATTGAAGCGGCTGTTGAAGCTTAAGATTTGGCAATGAATGAGAATACTTAACTATTGTAAATCCTTTGTTTTGCGATTTTGTTATAATAGGTTATCAATAAAGATTTTCCGTTCATAATTACCTTTAAATCTCAATTTGCTATTGAATTATGGACAGTTTCCCTCGTTTTATATTAAGTTAATCGTTTTATACTAATAAAATCTTGTGGTGTTAGATTATTATTTAATGGTAATGTGTGATTTCTTTGTACCAGGCACTACTACTGATGACCTATGGACGCCATACAAAGAGTTGGTGGCAGTAGTGGAGGGGTACCTAGCTCACGAGAGTGGTGGAGCTCCTTATGCAGTGCATACTTTTGAATCAGTTCTAAGGCGGCACAAGCAGACATTTCTATCACTTTTGAAGAACCCGGTAGGTTTTGGATTTAACTTTCTATAATAACTTATTTACATGATGTTATATACTATTATAATTATCTATTTTACATTTATAATTAGGATACTTTATTTACTATTGTATACATTTACTGTATTTAGAAATGTATAGAAGTCAACATTATTATATAGTGATCCACTCCGGGGAACAGGCCTTTGCACACACCATAGACTTGATGACATTGAACCCTACCCCACCATGTGGTCAGAAGCTAATTTCACAAATTAAAATGAGTGGATGTCTTTTTTTGAAGATAATAAAATAAATATCCACTGATATTCACACAGTGCCATCTAGCCCTAAGTTAAGTGTGAAGCCTGTATTATGAGCTACTAAGCTACAGATAAATATATGTTTTTAATTTTTTTTTGTAAATACATATTTTACATAGAATGTGTGTTTGTACTGCCCAGGGATCTATCTCAACCGCTACACCAAATGGATCATCAAATAATGATCCATACATAACATTGAGCAATCATTTGATAAAGAATTAATTTTTTGATGGTCTTCTTTAGATTTCTAACATGGAAATGTATCTTATTTTATTACAGCCAAAAAATCCAACTAGTCGAGATGAAATTAAAAGGGGGATCACAGAGGGTGTCAATCTGCCCAGTGTTGGGAGGACACTTCTATCAAGGAATTGGTGGATGAGGCCATCATAATATCAGGTACATATGACATGATTGGTTTTGGTTAGGTCTCCATGTGTTTAACCCTTGCACGGTAGGAATCCAAACACAATAGAAAATCTTGTGTCTGGTGCCTTTAGGCATAAGGCAGTCAGTGCAGGGTGGACGCAGGCATGCGTAGGTTTCCTAACGGTGTTTTCCTTCACCGTAAGAGCATTGGATATCGTACATATATTTTTCGAAAATTCGAAAACACATTGGTACGTGGCGGGATTTGAACATCAGCCTTCCCGGTAGGTCAACAGTCAACACCGTTGAGCCACCGACGACTCGCAGTGGTGTAATTACTACCATCCTAAGATTGCAGCTGGGACTGACAGCTTAGCATGCCCTCCAAGACACAAAATCATGTTTCATTTCAGACATTCAGGTGATTCAGCCTTCAAAGTCCTAACCAAACTGGGAGAAATCACTCAAAGTGAGTTTCTATTATGCAGCTTCTTTTGGAATTTGAACCCACGGCCCCCAGGTGACACAGTGCTGTAAATTCAATGCTGTGGCCACTTGAACACAGAAGCAGTTCTGAGATAATGTGCTTGGTTCAGTGGTGTGCATTGTGCGTCCAGACAACCCGGAAAATCACCAAAGTATACAATGATTTTCACTTATTCGCCAATTTTCCTCTACAGATTTGAAACCATAGGCAAACTGCTGTCAAAAACAGCATTAAATTTGACAAAAATACAAATTATTCATTGTCTTTGCTATTAGTTTCACTCAATTTTCATACCCTACTCATAATCTCTGTGCACGCCACTGGCTTGGTTAGTACCAAGCACATTATCTCAGTTCTGCAGAGTTCATTGGTATGACCTCTACTTGTCTACTTAACCCACTGCAAGGCACAGCTTATTTAGCAGAGCTGCTAGCAGCTCTCTCATTAAATCCAACCTTATAAACTGCAATCTCCCAACAATGATTTCCTTCACCATGAGAGTGTTTGTGGCGTATTGGTGTGGACTGTTGCCTTTCAACCAGGGGGGGTTACTACAATCACTTAAACAGTACTACTATAATGATACGTTAGCATTTTTGTACTCGAATAGCAAAGTAATATTATTATAATACTGTTCTATGTGATGGCGGTAAGCCCCCTGGAGGATGCAGGTCCAAATCCCCTTATGTACCAATGTGTTTTCCAAATTATATATATGTCTATCTAGACATATATATAATTTGGTCAGATGATCATTTGGATAAAATAGGACATATTCTTATTGTTAGCCTCTATGGTGCTAAGCATCTTGCATTTTTTCTTTTAATTAAGTTTTTGTGTATTTTAATTATTTATCTGTTGTCATCGGTGAATGCTGTGTACACCTGTTATTGACATACATACTAATCTAAGTTGTAAGGACATTGTGTAGTTTTAATGCTTTGAGTGTAATGTTTATAAACCTAATTAAATAAATAAATGAAGAAAACTAAAATATAGTAGCAGTTTATAGTCCACTGAGAGTTGGTGTGTGTGAAAATCATTCAGCGTTCGTCCAGTAGTAGACTTAAACAGCTGTAATGTTAACCCACGGCAGACATGTACAACGTGAACGAGTACTTGGCACTGGAGTTGTTGCACACGGCGCAGCGTCAGGCGCCGCGGCACCCGGGGCTGCCTCGCGGTCTGGTCGCGGTGCTGCTCTACTATGACGGCCGGCGCGCGCTGGTGCAGGCGCTCAAGGAGCTGGTCATGGCCAGGGATGGGGTTTCTTGGTCAGTGTCACTACATACCATATGTTGGTAATAAAACATGTAAAAATCTAAAAAGGCCTTAGCTTACTCTTGAGCGCAGACTATCCTAGTGGAAGAGACGTGCTCTAAGATGGAGCGAGCTTGACCAGAAAAAGCCTTACTTACTTTATTGGCCATTAATAGATGCATTCTTAAATAAAAAATATGATGTTTGTGTCGGAAGAAATAAAGTCTTAGAATTAAATGGGGTTTTCCTAAAAAACTATGAATGATGTGAATAATATGAGTAATATTTCTTTCAAATTAGAATGTCTTAACTTTGGTTGTTTAGACTACAAATATTGATCTATACTAGATCAGATTAGTTCTAAGTTATACATTTATTTATGTAAATTAAAACTGATAAAGTATTTTATAAAATAAATGTTATGCTCAAGATTTTGGTTGCCCATGTAAACGCCAAGTAATGTGTGTTGTGTATTGTGTATGGTTTAAAAAAGAAATCTGACAACAATAAAATAAATAAATCTAGCCCCAAGTTAGGTGTGAAGAAGTATTATGGGTACTAAACAACGGATAAACATACTTATGTACTTTTTTTTTGTAAATACATACATATTATACATAGAAAACACCCAGACCATTACAAACAGGCATGTTCATGCACACAAATGTTTGTACTGCCCGGGGATCGAACCCCGGTGTTACAGTCGACGTATCAACTGCAACACCAAATGTGTCGTCATAATAAAGTGATAATTGAAAAATTTGTTTATTTTTTCAGTGGTACTTAGCTTCATTTGAAATTATAATAAACAATTAAAAAATTATATCTCATTGAATACTATAATTAAATTAGGGATTTTTTTATTTAATTTCAATGTTAATTTATTAATACAATTTTTTTCTATATTCAAATTACGTATATTAATATAAGCATGACTTTACTTCGGTTGATTATACTGTAAAAATATTAAGTAGGTTTAGTAGGTTCTAAGTAAAATTTTGTTAATTGAATCTAATTGGTTATTTTATAAAATACATCTTACACTTATGATTCTGGTTGCTCATCTAAATCTTTGCTTTTGAATGGATCCTAAAAGAGATCCGATAACAATTAAACGGAAGAGTATATGTGTGTCAGGTCAATAAGCGCCCGCGAGGAGATCGTGAGCTACGTGTCGCGATACGTGCAGCAGTTGATATCGGATGGCTTGGTGGAGGGGGTGCTGGACGCGCTGCGGCAATGCTCGCTGGAGGGCGAGCTCGCCTTGCTGCAGCGGAACCGGGCCCTACCGGCGCGTAGACACCACGCCAGACTCGTCGCCACTATAGACAACACACGGTAATGGAAGCTTTCCTCATATCCTCCGCCACCAACCAATATAGGCCTGCTCAAGTAGCAGTAGTAATCATGCTACTATCTTCTTAATATGACTGACCGATTTTAAGACTGGCATAACTTGGTCGAATAGCGTTGTCAAGATGTTCAAACTACTCGGAGGTTGAGCGTGTACTTCAAGTACCAATCAGTAAGGACAGACAATTAGATAAAAAAAATATATATCCACTGACATTCACACAGCGCCATCTAGCCCTTCACCGCTGCAATTTTGAGAGGACACTTTTTCTTATTGAACAATTAGTTTTTATTATAATTAACAATAGATATTTCTATTTAAGCTATAAAAACATAATATATAAGTTAAGTGTGAAGCCTGTATTATGGGTACTTAACACACGGTTAAACATACTTACATAATTTTTTTTTGTCGATACTATAGATACAAAACACCCAAACCATTATAAACAGACATGTTCATGCACACAAATGTTGGTACTGCCCGGGGATCGAACCCGGAGCCCTTGGTGTAGTAGCCGACGTCTCAACCGCAACACCAAATAGATCGTCGGAAGCTTTCATCATATCCTCCGACACCAGGCAAGATAAACTTGCTAAAGTAGCGGTAATAATAATAATAATAATTTCTTTATTTAATAATCATGCTACACAGATAAATAAATATAAATATCCACTGACATTCGCACAGCGCCATCTAACGCCAAGCTAAGCATAAATCCTGTAGTGTGGGTACTAAATGCAAGGATTGTCATCACTATTGATAATACAAGGCACACACCAACTGCTATTGCTGCAGCGGTAAAGCTAGACAAAGCTCAGTTTCTTGCTGGATTTGTTTAAGCAGACAACAATAGTCCAGTGGTCAAATATAATTTGAAATTCCTAACTGTTCTATGGTACATAAACCTAAATTGAATAAATAAACCTTAATTTGCCACCAATACAATCCTACTGCTTTTGCTGTAGCCATAATGTCCCTGGTAGATATTTTAACTTGAACTTGAAATTTGAGTAAACAAGTGTTTGGACTCTCCTCCAAAGTCTCCAAGCTATGCCATTGCAAAATTTTTTATAGGTTTTAAACTTTAAAACAACAGCATAATGTTTGTGGTCTGTATGTCAGGGCTTGGTCATGCTTTGGTGGCCATAGACTCGCTGGGGATAAATGTCTCTCGCTGGGAATAAAGGTCTCTCGCTGGGGATAAATATCTCTCACTGGGGGCAAAACGATAGATTTTCTATTTTCTAGTAGATAGCTATCAAGTAATTGCTACTATTGTTACTGTGCCTTACAGGGTCCATACGTTTCTATGTTATTTGTAAGTCTAACTTTATAATTACTGTGGAATTCAATAATAAATTGAGTACCTATAGTTAGTATGTACACAATTTAGTTTGGTACATATTGTCTTTGAATTACCATAAATAACTATCTATACATCATCATCATCAGCTCATTAAACGTCCCCACCGAGGGGCACGAGCCTACCCGTATAGGGTGACTAGGCCTTAGTCGTCCACGCGGGCCCAGTGCGGATTGGACGACTTCACACACAACCTTCGAATCTCTTCGCAGGCGTGCATGAAGGTTTCCTCACGATGTTTTCCTTCACCGTAAGAGCGTCGGATAACGTACATATATTTTCGAAAATTCGAAAATACATTGGTACGTGTCGTGTCGTAACTATGTATACAGTTTTTGTTTATTATTTGTTATACTGTTTTCAGAAAGTTACTGGCGGGAGTGGTTTTCGCGGCATCAGCACAGCGGGGACTACACAGAGGGCTGCTCAGACTTATTTCAGAAGTATGTATAACACATCTGAACTACTTTTATTATGATTATATAAATAAATATCTATTGACATTCACACAGCGCCATCTGGCCCCAAGTTAAGCGTTTAGCTCGTATTATGGATTACTAAACTGGATATACATACTTATATAATTTTTTTTGTTAATACATACATTGTAAACACCCAGACCATTACAGACAGACATGTTCATGCACACAAATGATTGTATTGCTCGGGGATCGAACCCAAATTTAAACAAACTGCACCAAAAAGGCTCCATTGAAAATCAGCGTCCAAGCATACCTATGCGTAGCAGGGCCTAAGCTGAGTGAAGTCCTGTTTGCCTTGCCTGGATTTTCTCATTTTTTTTCTGTTAGCTATAATTCCTTAGCAAATATAGCTTTCTTTCGTTTTCATTACCATTCTTTCTATATAAAATGATGCTTATATATTTTGTAATATACAAAACTGTTGAAATGATTGCAGCAAACAACGTCGCCGTCATTAGGGCCAACCGGTGCATTGGATGAAGTGTCTCTAGCGTTACAAATGGCGTTGTTGTACGCATTGGACTTATCAGTATTACACAGTATTTTGACTCTAATTTCAATTCATCATTAGCTCATTAAATGTCCCAACCGAGGGGCACGAGGCTACCCGTACGCGGGTGTATAGGCCTTAGTCGTCCACGCGGGTGTGCCAGTGTGGATTTCAATTATTTCTGAGTTATTGTTTTGTTTCTGAGTCAAACCTTCAAGTATCATTATGTAATTATAACGAGATTTATCACGCTGTTGGGACCTTCTCGGTACTGTTGTACGTTAGAAATGTTCAAACAAGCCTGCACGGACGGTTTTCTTGTCAATTTCTTTGTATACTGTGTATGGATTACTGTCTAGACTTTTGTATAACAAAAACCATCAATATGTAATACCAATGACAGTTATCTGTTTGTGTACCATTAATTAATAAATAAATTATATGCAATAACCCGTTTCTTTGCTAAGATGGGTAAGAGATAGTCACACTCGACAGCAATTAAATAAAACACCTTGCTGAGACAATCTCTTATCTATACTAATATTATAAAGCTGAAGAGTTTGTTTGTTTGAACGCGCTAATCTCAGGAACTACTGGACCGATTTAAAAAAATCTTTCATAATGATGGCTCATTTATCGAGGAAGGCTATAGGCTATATATCATCACGCTACAAGCAATAGAAGCGAAGCAGCAATGAGAAATGTTTCCAAACGGGGGAAAATTTTTTCTTACTTGGAGATTCCGCTGCGGTACGCTGCGTAAAGGTTAAATTTCGCAAAAGTCATGTAAAGGACTAGAAAGGTACAGTTAGACCTTTAAAGGGTAACAAATACTCCTCAGTATTGTTACCTCTTAATAGTCTACAAAAAAGTCCGCGACAGCATATGTTCTATTTTTTAAGGTTAGCCCCTATAACTATTTTTTGCTAAAATTTTTTCTCAAATATGGGCATCATTTGTGTAAGCTATTTTCATAAATCAGGATATCAATCCTTATCTATACAATACTCTTATTTATGAATAAGTATTTCATTTTCAACAAAATTGCCCTTTAACATCACTTCAATTGAAAATAAACTATTCGAGTAATCGCAGTTTTAACCATACCTATATAAACGAAGTAAGCGGGTGAAAGAGAGCGTTAGGCCAAAGTAACTATTCCACGCGGACGAAGTCGCACGCTAAAGCTAGTTTTAAATAAAATGATCCACACTTTGAATACGTTTAGTATTAACACTAGATCATTAATAATGTATATTTTAGACGTGAAGATGGTGAAGAGTTGGCAAAGAAGCTACCATTGATAGAGGACCCAGAACTGATACCGATGTTATTGGACGAGCTGTTGCCGACGCAGAACAACGGCCAGCAGGAGGCGGCTGCCAATAATGCGGGTAAGCGCTTTTACTTACAAGAAGTGTCCGTTTTCAAAGTCCTTTGTAAATTACCGAACTGCAATATCCATTGGAACCACAATTTGGACTTCTAATTATCGAACGTTTTATGTCAACTTGTTGATAGAAACATAAGTGTTAAGTAAGTTATTTACTTAATATTAAAGTAAAAAATGTTTGGTTTGTGTAGAATACAATATTGTATCTTTTTCATATTGTTATAGGGTACAAATTTCAATATCAATTTTAAATTTATTTTCGTATTTTTGTAATGCAAAGACTTCATTGTTGACAATGACATTGTGTAATTTGGAAGTCACAGAATCATCATTAGCTCATTAAACGTCCCCACCGAGGGGCACGAGCCTGTCGTACAATACGCACTGGGCCGTGATTGCGGCCCAGTGCGTATTTGTAACGACTTCACCGCACAATCCTTTTGGAATCTCTTGCAGGCGTGCGCGGTTTCCGTGTTGTCCTTCACCGCATCGCGTCGGATAACCCGTACATATAATGTTCGAAACACATTGGTGCGTGGGGGATTGCACACCTATACGGGTAAGGCTCGTGTCCCTCGTGGGGACGTTTAATGAGCTGAAGATGATTATAATCAATGTGTGGTGTTAGGCGGTGGCGCGCTGGCGCTGTGCCGTCTGTCGCTGGGGCTGTCGCTGGCGGCGCTGAAGCGGGGCCCGCACGCGCTGCAGCGGCACCACCTCAAGCTGGACCTGCTCGACCACGACGAAGTGCTCGTCGACGCCGCCATCGACGGCAAGGTTAACACTGACACGAACGTCTAACAATATTGATATACATAAAAAAACAGACACAAATACATGCAGACTTCAAACTAAAAAGCTAAAAATTTTTTTCATAATTTGGATGTCGGTGCCAAATTACTTGCCTAAATATTATAAAGTTGAAGAGTTTGTTGGCATCAACACCGAAATTATGAAAAATATATTTTTTACTTTTTAATTTGAAGACGGTTATTTTTTGAAAAAATATTATTTTTTACAATTTTGAGTGATTCCTGGTAGAAATAAGCACCGGAATATATACTGCAATGAAGTAGTAGTTGCTCTGAGTCGATTTTAAAAGTTCGATTTCTCTAGTCTCCCTTCATGAAACCCTGGCTTTTTTGTCTTGAAACCACCTTTGAAATATCCACTATCCAACAGAAATAATCATCAAAATAACGCATCATCCTATAACGGCCCTCTGCAGGCCACAGCCCTTCCCGCACAGCACAGCTATGGGGACATTAGGCCGTTACGTTCCGCCGCGCGGACCCACCACAACCGTCACAGATGTTATGATGACTAGCTTTAAAAACTGAAACTGGCCTTAAGCAATCATATCCAAAAAAACCATTTGAAATTTATGGCGTTTCAGATTTATTTATGAACCCAGTCAAAAGTACAGTTTTCGAATTTTTTTGTAAGAAAAATATAGAAGATATTATTCAATGATAAATCCATAACACTTATAAATTTTTATTAAATTAAAATATGGAGTGTTTCGCAGGTGTTCGAATATTTAGATGAAGCGATATTGTCAACGGAGTATGTTGCCAAGGAGGAGTATTACCAGCGGCGCATCCACGTTCTAATCACGGATTTCATAGTGCTAATGCATTCAAAACTCATGGAAATGAGAGTCAAGTAAGTATTTTGTATGCGTTCGACTTAGTTGATAGTAATTATTAAAATATTTGAGAAAGTGAAGATTTAAAAATGTAACTGAAAAAGGGAAAAGTGATGAGAAAGTACTTTTTATTTTTAATAATAATAAATCACATAGTTAATTAATATGTTTTGTTATGAATTTCAAAAATCATATTTATCAATAAATTGATCGAAAATGCATTATTTAACAATAATAGACAAACAGTAAATAATTTATTAAGATTTTGTACAGTAACAGAAAATTTATCAATGTGTAATATCGAGTGTTTCCGCTTAGCTTTGATTACGGTAACCATCCATCTAGGCATGTAAGAAAGGCGATGTAAGAAAATAATGTGCAAAGGCCTTGTTCAATTTCAAATTTAAAGTTTTTCGATACTTGTCTCACCGGCCAGTATTAAAAAAAAAACATTTTTTTTCTGTTCATCCTATTATGCCAGTGCGTGATTGTGTTGGTGTAGGGCGGACGAGGCGGCGCGAGCGACGGCCATGTTCCTGGCGGAGGGCGTGTCGCCGGCGACGGCGGCGGCGGGGCGGGGGCGGCTGGACGGCTGCTGCGGTGCGTGGAGCGGCTGTACGGGCGCGACCCGCTGCGGCTGCGCGACGACTACTGGGCCGCGGTAACACACGGACATACTGCCCGTCTGCAAAACACCTGATGTCACCGACTTCATTTAGTGACTTTCAACTTATTCTTGAAACATTTTATAATGTATCAATGAATTCGTTTGTTTGTGGCAATTTAATGGATCTATTCGTGTACTCCGAGAACTGCATTTTACAGTCCCGATATCACAGTCTTATATCACAAAACAATTAGAATCTTGTAATTTTTTATTTTTTATTTTTATATTATAGCGGGTAAGAGCGACGGCTCATGTGATGATAAATGAGCCGTGCGCTGTATACTTGCAATACCAGAGGGCGAAGAAATGCGTTGCCGGCCTTTTTCTGAAGTTGTTTTCATATGACAACCGTTTTGATATATTTGATGAGGACGATACCAATAATTTATGTCTAAAAAAATTTTTTTCGCTTACCTGAGTTAAAAAGTTTTGACGATGGGGGGGCGGAACTTTTTTTTTCGGACCCCATCCGGTCATCGGTTATAGCACTATGATGTCCTGCCACTGCCACTATCAACTTGTGGTATCCTTGAGCTTTGTCGGTCACCCTAGTTCTCAGCAGACTAGTACCAGAATGTAATTGTAAGATTTCCCATGATATAACTGTGTTGTGTTGTTATAAGGCGGCGGGCGGCGTTGGGGGCTCGGGTTCCCGCGGCGCTGGGCGGGCGGCGTCGCTGTACAAGTTCGTGCGGCTGTCGGGCGAGCTGCGTGGTGGCGCCCTGCTGACCCCTACTGCGCGCCTCGCGCTCGCCGTGCCAAACGTGGCCGCTGCTGCGGCAGGGACGCACTCTCCCGCCACCACTCGGCCGCCTCCTACGGTGTGGCGCTGCCGACTCTCGCGCTACTACACGTGAGTGATGCCTGGCGCACACACCTGGCGCCTCGCGCGCTACTAATGAGTGCACCGCTGGCCCGCCACACACCTGCCGCCTCGCGCGCCTAACTACAGAGTACGTCCACCGATAGCGTCTCCATAGTGGGACCGCCTGGCCGCACACACCTGGCGCCCTCGCGCGCTATAACGTGAGTGCAAACGCTGGCCGCACACCGGCTGGCGCCTCGCGCGCTACTACAGTGAGTGCACCGCCTGGCCCGCACAACTGGCCGCCTCCATCGTGGGCCGCCGGCCAACATGGGCTGGTACTACACGTGAGTGCCACCGCCTGCCCGCAACACCTGGCGCCCTCCGCGCGCTACCTACACGTGAGTGCAACCGCTGGCCGCACCCACCTGCGCGCTCGCGCGCTACTCACGTGAGTGCAACCCTGGCCCCTGGCGCCTCTGCTACAACTATCACCGTGGCCGCCCTGCGCTGCGCGTACTACACGTGACGTGCACGCCTGGCCGCACACACTGGCGCCCGTCGCGCGCTAACTCACACGTGAGTGACACTGGCGACCCTGGGCTCTCCGTACTACGTCGTCTGCGACCAGTGGTATACGATGCCGTGGCCCGCCACATGCGCCTCGTCGGCGTACTACACCGTGAGTGCGCTAGCACTGCCGAACCACCCGGCGCTCGGGCTTTTTACACCGTGGGTGCACAGTGCCGGCCTCTGGGGGACCTTTAGACGCTTACGCTGTGGGACTACTCTTATAGGCAGAGCTGAAGCAATGAAGGCCTGGCGTTTAATTGGAGAGGTAACTATGTGAACAGAAGCCTCTTGCCATGAAGCGCATAACGTGAGTGCCCCTGTGCCCAAACCGGACTTAGGGTAGGAACGTCAAAGTTTAGGATTAGCGCTGCATCGGCGTAGTAACAAGCCAGCTACCTTAACTAGGATGTATCAAATCTGGGGTGATTCTAAAACGCCGGCTGTATGTTTTATAAAGAGAAATTTAAGAGGAAGGTAGGAACTCGACGGTGATGTTACTAAATCGAGATGATAGGTCAATACAGTCTGAATTTTGGCATTCACTATGGAAATATTACAAATAGGGTTTTATTATACAATAGGCAGGTGTTCTTCGAACTTGAGAGAGATACTGGCGTTAAAAGAGTAATATGGTTCTGAATTTCAGTTTATTCATGCATTTTTTTTTTGTTAAGCATATTCAAGCTTGCTTGAAATTACTGACATTTACATGAGAAAATTGTGAATCCTACAGGAATCTCCGCGTGGACCCCACTCCGTTCTCCGAGCACCAGCACTCGTGCCCTCGGCGGTCGGCTCTTGAGCGCCGGCGTCGCGGACCGGTAACTGTTAGTCAGGCAGAAGAGGTTAACATATTTTTTTTTAACAGTAAAAATCCATTCTAATTTAATTATTGGCTCTTGAGTCAATAAGCGTTAATTTCATAAGATAATGATAATTTTTGACGCACAATAATTTTATTTTTTTTTCTTTTTTATTGGTTCAATAATGATTTGCTTTTCTATTTTTTCATATTTTTGTTATCTTTTCTTTGCTTATTTTGGGTTTCTTTTACGTTGAATTGTTTTGTAGGTGTCTACTAGTTCTATGTTTGTTATGTTGATTTGTGGTGCAATAATGTATTTTTTTTTCTATCTTTCAT
>PQWD01004080.1:6602-29601 GCA_019425675.1 Leucinodes orbonalis
ACGTAAATCATGAAAGCACTTAAATGCATTTTGACCTTTAGGACGTTTCGCATTAATTGAAAATAATTTTGAGTGTTTAGCTGTTAAAATTCTGTCTGGTCAATCATACAATTCCGACATTTCCAAGTAGTTTGCACAGGTGGGATCTTACAATAAGTTTAAAAAACAAGCATGATTGGAAGGTGAATAAGATGCTCCACTCCTTGAGTTGGCCAAAGCATGCACTCGGTTTAAAACCACGACCGAAGACATCGTGTTTTAGGCTACCTGTTCCACGACCGATTTATTTCTTACTAACTCTGCCCCGTAGTGTTACCCGCGGTCACGTCCGGGCACGAAGCACAAGCGACGCGTGCCACCGAGTGGAACAACAAAAGTTGCCTAAGTTTCTTACTATATCAGCTACCTACCAAAAAAAACAGTCGAAATCAGTCTAACCATTTCAGAGATTATCCGGAACTAACCGACAGACAAAAATTAAATAAATGTTAATTTGTTTGTAGTACCGTACATTATTTATATGCATGACTAGCTGTTACCCGCAGTATAAAATATTGTTCGTCAAGTCACGTCAGTCTAACATTACCAAATTAGGTACTTTATTTTTCTAAATAAAATGTTTTTATCGCAAATAAAGGTCCCTATTACATCAGCTACCTGCCAAAAAAAGTCCTTCCAAATCGGTCCAGCCATTTAACAGATTACCCGAAGCAGACTAAGACAAAAAAAAAATCTTTATTTTGGTGTCCATACCTACGCTCCGTCATATACATGAAGTAAAAAAAATGTTGTTTCAATATTACAAACAGACATTCCATTATTTATATGTATAGAATAGGTACCTATAGATTATTATTACAATATATGAAAACTCGGCTACTACGTAGGTAAACCTACCTCGTGTAGACGTACCTCGTGTAGACGAGGTTCGTGGTTTATTCGGGATTGAAAATGAAAATTGTTTATTCAGTTTAGGTCCTTACAGATCACTTATGAATGTCAAATGAAGCTACCACTGGTTCGGACGGTAGTTTTTCCATATACATACCTTTTTATTATCCTACTATGCTATTAGAATTATAAATAGGTATTCTTATTGGATTATTTTAAGCTAGTAAAACGAAAATCACCAATTTACTTAATCATAAACGCAACATGGAATCTGTTAACCACAATGTGATGTTATTCGATTTGTAAACTCGTAAACTGAACTACGTAATCATAACGACTTACATGCCTATAACTTTTTTTTTCAATCTGTAATGATAATTACTATATAATTAATTGTGTAAATGTGTAGAAGTTATGTGTAGGTATTTATTCAGCTTCGGGCGGTTATGCTTATATTAACATATGTACAGGTATTAGCATGTACTGGATATTTATACTATTTTTTGCTCGCATGAAATTGTTGGTCCTTAATTCTCGTTGCACACAAGAAAACTCATAATAGAATATAATTTTAAAACGCTAATGTCTTTCCATTGATTTTTACCTTTCTTCCATGAAAATTGCAAAAAACTGACCTAAGAAAAGAAATGCACGTTTCGTTAGTTATAAATAATTTTTAAGCTTTCTACCATTAAAAATTGCCGTATGCTCCTTCCACCCATCCCATTTGAGTGAAGGGGGAGGGGTTAGAGAGAGACAAGTAAATAGCCTATGTCGCTATGGGCGTAGCCACACTGGGGTAGCTGGGGAGCTTGCTCCACCCTGGCTCTGACCTTTAAGGTGCACAGATAAACAGAACAAACATTTTTTTCCTTAAACTAAAAACAATCATAATAGCCGTAAGAAATAGTGAACCTGAAATAAATGCGATTAAAACAAAACGATTTCAATAAATTAAATTTACATTTTATTATAACGCGTAATAATTCATAACACGGACTTCTCATAAATCAAACTATAACCTATCTATCCAGTGTGTAATTGTTTATTTTCTGTAGCTGAAAATATTAAAATACCTCTTAATTTACAGATTAATAAATTGGTATAGGCGGTTGACACAAGGAAGGTTGACTGCTGCACCACCCTTAGCCCAAGGTCTGCTACGCCCATGTATGTCGCCCTCTATCCCTTTAACTACCATAGAAGTCTCGAAAAAAATTTCTCCGTTTTGCCGTGAAAGATAGGCAAACAGACACACCTTCGCATAGGAACTAGTTTCATAGTAGGTAATATTAATCATATAGCGAGTATTACCGTATTATTGTGTGGGTTAGTTACATGAAAACGTTCATTCGTCATCATTCATCTATTGGATGTTCACGGCTGGACATAGGCTTGCTACAGGGCAAACCTTATGTGGTCGTATTGGCAACATTTTACATGAAATGTTTTTGGTGGGATTATCTATGAACTAAAAAAGTACTTATCAAATTTCTATGCATTTCATAAGTACTTTTTTAGTTAAAAGATATTGTGTAGTTCTAGTAAAGTTAGTTGGAGTTGGATGGTTATTGGCATATCTGAGAATATGAATTTTATATATTAAGTCCATACCAAACCAAAGGCGGCCTTTAGCGTCAACCTTGCCGTCATTGATCCGGTTGTCAGGTAGACCTGCGTCCACGGAACTGAGGAGACGCAACGAGCCGTCGCCCGGACATGCGTCCCAATCCAGAAGGAACAACTGCGACCGCAACGCCACCAATACCACTTTCGGATAGTCCTTCACCGACACCACCAATGACAATGGACCATAAGCTGAAAAAAAATTGTATGATTTTTCACTACTGGTAACACTCGATTCGCTAGGATAAACAAACGGCTCAATTTTAAGCGTAACTTTTTTAAGTATTTATGGTTATTGCTTATTATTTTTTCCGAAAATTACGAGTTTGAATTACAGGGTGAGTAGGTTGTTATTAAAAGGCAAACACAGATAAATTTTAAGCCGCATTTTTAAAAGTTTTTAACGTAAAGCATAATCACATAGAATAATAGATATCTATCATATGGATATTAGATCCTACCAAAAGGGAAACACGATTTTTACTCGTATTAAATAACGAATAATAATGGTAGAATCCTAGCATGCCCCGAATACCGGTTTTTGGTACCGTAATTACCGGGTCGATTTCTTCCCAAATATTACACTCGTACGCACTCGTAGGGTCCTGAACTTCCTAAAAAGTGCCCAACTTTTAGATGAAGTCTAAGAGAGGAGCGAGTCACAAAAGATCTTCTAGGTCGAAGTGACTACAGGTCTGTATAAGCCTGAATAGCCCTCAAAACCCAAAAAAAAATAATAATAATACACTACTAGTCTAGTCTCTAGCCTAGGTACAAGTCCTGCTATAGGGCGCCATTAGGCTTGTAACTTTTAGGCTGAGAGCCTTCTGCACTCGTTTCTTGTCGGTGATGCTGAAAAGCCACACGGCGGTCTAAAAAATAATAATGGTACCACAAGAAAAATAAGACAAAATATTTAGGTATTTTATTACAAACCGAATTCTCTAAAGGTGACATTTCCGGTTTCCTCATCAAGCCTGAGGACCTTTTGTGCAGATATATCCACCCAGTACAATGCGTTTTCCTTCGAAGACCAGTGAGGGCCTTCGAAATGCACTCCACCGGAGTATACCTAGAGCGGAAAAAATATACAATAGATCAGTAACATAAATAAGGAACAATATTTAAATAATTAGTATGCAGCATGTAGTTTGCATACATGAGATATCTAATTAATTATTATAATTTGGTGTAAATGGTGTAATCTTATGAAAAGTTCGGTGACGGAAAAGCAAAATAAAGATAATTTTAAGTCGTTTGTGACAGTTAAATTGCTTTCAAATAAAGATGCCAGCATTTGACGACTTATCTGGTGTGATTGGCAGAGATATTGGCTCTTACACCAAGGGTTTCGGGTTTGTGTGCATGAAAATGTCGGTTTGTATTGATCTGGGTGTTTTTTATGTATAATATGTATATATATACAAACAATATGTTTATCCTCCGTTGTTTAGTACCCTTATTATAGGCTTAATGCTTCATTTGGGTCTATATGACGCTGTGTGAATGTCAGTGGATATTTATTCATTTTTGCCATCTACCGTGATGAAGAATAAAGAACAGAAAGAAAGAAATGTTTTTTTTTATGCCAGTAAAGGAAACCTACTACCTTTAAAATAAGAATTTAAAATTTAAAAAACCCCCGACACAAGAACTTAAGTAATTTCCCTTTAAAAAGTAAAAAATAATAAAAGACACTTAATGTTAAAGTACCTAAGAATCTATCAATAATTCTAAAAAAAAAACGTCGCGTTGGGGGACCGGTCCTAATTATTTCTTGCTTATCTACGATATTTTTCATAAGATGGTTACCTCTTTAGGCTTTTACACAAGACTTTTTGAAGGAATTTCATGAAAGTTTTTGAATTATTCTCTTAATTTTGTTTTTATGTTCATCTCTGTTACTTAATTAGACTATTTGTATTTAAATTGATAGTTTAAGAGCGGTTCCCCAACGCGACGTTTTTTTAGAATTATTAATAGATTCTTAGGTACTTTAACATTAAGTTTCTGATTGATTATTTTACTTTAAAAATTACTAAAGTTCTTGTGTCGGGGGTTTTTTAAATTTTTAATTTAAATTTTATTTCATACTTTTTATAGGTAGGTTAGGTTGAGTTAGATTTTAGTATATAGACAGACACATCAAACTTATAACACCCCTGTTTTTGCGTCGGGGGAAATTTTCGATATTTTTTATTTCAGTGTTTGTATTTATTTCATTCGGTTACCCTCCCCACTTTCACTCCTCACAACTTTTAAACGGCTCAACCGATTTTCATCAAACATGTCTAAGAACACTCGCACATAAGTCACCTTTAATACAAAAAAAACTAAATTGAAATCACTGCATGCGTTCGGGAGTTATGATGCCACAGACAGACAGATGGGTAGGCTCGTGCCCCTCGGTGGGGACGTTAAATGAGCTGATGATGAAGACAGACAGATACACAGACACGTCAAACTTATAACACCCCTCTTTTTGCGTCGGGGGTTAAAAATATAATAATATGGGCACTAAAATATCCCACTCCTGATGTGGTTATAACGACACAATTACGCTGGTCCCCCGTAGCTACTTTTTTGTAAATACTAGAGCGAAGCCATTACATGAATAAATTTTCCTTTATTATTTATAATTTTAATTTAATATAAAAAAAGAAACCATTAAATAGTAAGCAGATGTTTTTAAATTGCTTTTACCTACATGTGTTTTTCGTGTTTATGCTATATCGTGAATTAAGTTTATTTAAACTCTTTCAAATGACATTTACACATAATTAAATATGTATATTTTTTGCATAAATAAATAAGAATTTTAAAAGATAAGTGGGGCAACTTATCAACTGAATAAACACTTTTCATTTTCATTTTTTATCAAGGAAATAAAACTACTCGCAATTATTGGTACCTAAAAGCATGGCTGCTGTCCATTGGATGTTTGAGTGTCAAGTCTAACCACCGGGTTTTTTGCCACGTCGCGTCGGCAATTAAGGAGATAGCAGCGCTGCCTATAGGTCAACCTTCATTGTTTTAAGATCATTTTAACTGGAACATACCTAATAACCTCATAACTAATTAGAGCTAACCTTGATTTTTGTTATGGTCGAGTAGCTCAGATAAAGTATGTAGATTAGGAGTAAATTTTTTGCTCCTCGGTATCTAGGATTAAGCTGCAATTTTTTTTATTAATTGACTGTATGGTTTGTGCTTATAATGACAGAATAAATTCAGGTATTCAAAAAGATAATTAGCTATTCCCCGCGGTACCATAAGATATTCTCCCGCAGTAAAATAACCTGAAACCGCGCAGCACACGCGACGTGCGGAAGTGCGGAACAACATTAATGTATTTTTCTAAATAAAAAGGTTTTTTGAAAATAAAAGTTGCCTAAGTTTTTCCTTATTACATCAGCTTCCTGGTAAAATGTCCCGTTCAAATCGGTATAGCCATTTCACACATTACCCGGAACAAACAGACAGACAGACAAAAATTAAATAAAAAAATATTTGACCTATGTATCGTTATATATATTTAAATGCATGATGAAAAAAAACACGCTTTTTCAATATAACAAACCACCAATTTTATTTATGTGTGCGCATAGGTGTAATATCTTTAACATGGTACACTACTATGTTAGTAGATACTTTATCTATATTCTTATTCCTCCCTTTTTATGAAATTGGAGTGTCTGTTTGTAATATTGATATTATTGTTTTTTATTGAACATAATAAAAAACAAAAATGACACTTAAAAAAATGTCTATCTGTTTGTTATGGGTAATCACTTAAATGGCAGGACACATTTGGACGGGACTTTTTTGGCAGGTAGCTGATGTAATAAGGAAAAACTTATGCTACTTTTATTTTCAAAAACCTTTTTATTTAAAACATTAGTACCTAATGTTTTACCGAGTAGAACATGCGTCGCGTTGTTGCGTGCTTTAACTTGCCTTAAAGAAGTGATTTTAGGTTCTGTTTACTGCGTAGGAATATTTTATAACCCGAACTAACCGCGGGCGATAATCACTTAAATATCTACTAGCTGTTTTTCATTAAACAATATTAATTTCTATAAAAAACGATTTATTTAAAGATAAATAATGAATATCTGCGAAAAAGCTTTCTTCCATTGTTTTATTTTAGTACTCGAGCTTCATTTTGATAACCTTCTGGTTACAAAATAAAACCAATTAAACAAAAACCAATGTGGTTATATGTAGATACTTACTTAAACTTACCTTGTAATAAATAACCTAGATAGTCTATTTATGAAAATCGTTTAATAGGCGTAATTGATTTTTTAAAAATCGATTATTTGAGAACGCAGTAGTAAAAAAAATATTAAATTAAGGACACCATGATATCACAGCATTTTAAATAGTCTAGCAAATTTAAACATATTCCCATTTACCTTAAGCCACAGGAAAAGTAAACATATACCTCATTAATTCTATATGACTAAAACATAGGATACAATTAATACTTATTTATTCAATAGTTACCTTCTTAATAAGCGGTGCAGAAGATCGGGATGCAATGCAATTAGCTATCAAACTGAATGATATGACCACTAAAGTGTACCGTAAGAGAGCCATCGTAAATTGCTCACCGAAACTTTTTGCAAACACAAGACAATCGCGCGACCGCTTCCGTGAGAACAGAACCGGTCAATGGTGCTCGGTCGAGTGACTGTGGTTGTTGAAATTTGTAATACGCCGCTTATGGATTTCGTCATTTGTATTGCGGAGATCTTTCTAATTACCTCAATGTTTATAAGACAAACAGCAAACGAGTCAACCAACTGGAAAGAGGATTTCGGCAACTCAGATGTACCTACCTGAGGGTAATGGTAATGGCATGCACTCCATATAAGCAAATAATCTGTGCATGTCCAGTGTTTCTTCACTACCATATTGAAGGATCTTTCCTTAGTTACCAATGGTCGCCTATATCTATAAAAAAGGCGACATGTTCTATTGTCAACAACAACAGCTTATTAAAAAAAAACAACAAAAATTTGTTTAACACATACCATCAAACATTACATTATACAAGCTGAATTATAACCGATGACACATTTAATTTTTGGCCCGCATAGGTACCTACCCTTACCTACGTATTTGCATGCCTAGCTGTTGTATTACATAGGTCACCCGGCTTCCACAATTGACAATATATTATGATAAGCTGAATATAGAATATTGCTTATAAGGTCGTAAAGCCGTTAATTTTCGATCAGCCTATATCATCCCACTTCATGGACAAGGCCGACTTCCTTCAGGGAAACGAGTTTCCCACACAGCACAGCCATGGGGAGAGTGGGCCACAAGTGCCACAACTCACCACGCGGGCCCAATGCCGATTGGTGGGCTGATACCAGGGTTGCCACATTTAGGGGACAAAAATCGGGACGATCGGTCATCATCAGTGACGTTCGAAATTGGGTCCAATCATAGTATGACGCATGTGACAGTATAAGAAAATAAAACTTTATTTTGTATTTATAATAGAAATCTAATTTTCATCGAAATAATTATTATTTCCATATGTTTTCCTTTTTGTTACGAGACGATTTTAATAATTCGATATTAAGTTTGTTATTTATGATGTTAGTTGATTGATCGTATCGCTTATTATCAAAAATCGGGACAAAATCGATAGGTCATTGGGACCCGGGACAATGCCTTTGAAATCGGGACTGTCCTGAAAAATTGGGACGGGTGGCAACTCTTGTGGGTATGTTAACGAATACTATCCTAACATAAGGTAGTAGCCGGAACAGACGGCCTAAGGTGCCCTCCGATTTATTTATAAAAAAGCTTGAGAAGAATCCCGCAAAAAAGGCAGTATTTGTAGGTATGTCTGGCTGCGCCCCGCGGTGTTACACGTGGTATATTTTACAGTA
Organism: Leucinodes orbonalis; assembly: GCA_019425675.1. NCBI lineage: Eukaryota > Metazoa > Arthropoda > Insecta > Lepidoptera > Crambidae > Leucinodes > Leucinodes orbonalis. The sequence continues at coordinate 15,032 of PQWD01004080.1, forward strand.
AAAAGTAGTCAATGTGTTTATCCAGGCCATTTAAATCCATACCGTATCAGCCGTTTAGACGTAAAGAAATAACAAACATACTTACTCCAAACTTTGGCCTTTATAATGTTAGTGTGATTAATCTACCAAAGGGTACCGTAAAGGGTAGGTTTGGTGTTTAGGCCTTAGTCATCCACGCGGGCCCAGTGCGGTTTGGTCGTCTTCACGCACAACATTTTAATCTCTTTGCAGTTGTGCGCAGGTTTCCTCGCGATGTTATCCTTCGCCGTTAGATCGACGCTCTCTCTCGAACGTACATACTCGGAGTAACTAGACCGTACATATAATTCCGAAAATTCGAAAACACATTGGTACGTGGCGGGATTTGAACCTGCGCGCTCCAGTTCGCAAAGCAACAGTCCACACAATTGAGCCTACGACGCTCTTGCCTTAATAGTACCTTATTGACGTAAGTACCTGAACACGTGTTAAAGTTATACAGATGGTATGTCACGGTATCATGTCATGTGATTACTATAACATTTACGTGTAAACAGCATAACAACTATTGCAAGACAAAATTAGGTTGCTTTAGGTAACCATCTTTTGGTTTGCCTTAGGTAAAAATGGTAAAATACAACGATTTATGTACCTATATGACTGTTCGGTATAGGTCCCTAATGGTTTGGAAGGTTTATGTTCCAAATACAGATTGCGAAGTTTTTTTTAATGTGTGTGTGTTATTGTATGTAATGTATTATATATATTTACTAGCGACCCGCCTTGCGCCCCTGCTCCGCACGGGTGCAATAGTGATATTCGTAATAGGCATGCTCCCGACTTCCCGGTCGGCCGGTACCGCCGCAAACTCTACGTAGCGCAATTTTTAAATCTGTAAAATCTTCGAAATATATAAAATCATATATTGTAAATGGTCATATAAATCAACAATGTATTTAAGGTATTAATTGGATAAGGATTAATGCTGTATTAATTAAAATCGCTTCGAAAATTAGCCATCATTTGTCGTAAAAAGTAAATGACAAAAAAATATATTATTGGATATCCTAAAGAGATAAACATATACCATACCGAAGTTTTCTGTAGACCTTTTTAATGTACACAATACTCTGGACTTTTTTTTAATGAATTTTAGGGTTCAGTCTGCGTTTGCAATGTAGAAGCGGAAAAATGAAATTATTTACGACATGACATTAGAAACCTCAAAAATAACAGTATTTTTCCACTATTTAATGGATATTAAACACATAAACCTTCCTCTCAAATTACTCTATCTATTAAAAAAACTGCATCAAAATCCGTTGCGTAGTTTCAAAGATTTAAGTCTTAGAATAAGGACAAGCTGTAGAAGTAGCGCTAAAATAAGAATTCGGAAAGTATCTTTTGTGCTCTTCTAGCATACGACTAAAAAGACGCGTGCGAGTAGGAATTCATTTGTCACAAGTAGGGTTTCTCTTCGAGAATTCTCGAACCGAGAATTCCCGGGAAATTTGCCTTACTCGAGACGAGAAAAAAGTGGTCGAGAAATCGAGAAATTCAGTCAAAAAATTAAAAACTTGATAACGCGCTTGCGTTCTCGTTGCGGCTCTGCCACGCGTCGTGCGAAATTAAATGAAATAATTTGTCCTATTAGAGGAGGGCACCGAAATTTGATATTTCACACGGTCGTTGTAATTATTAAGATTTGAGTTCCTCTCAGGAAGACCCAGCTAATTACGTTTCTGAAAAACGTTTCTAATACGTTATACTAGAGTACATAATAGAAAACGAACGTGTTTTCTCCTTGTCTGGAAACTTTGTGACAAAAATACGAAACCGATTGTCAGATGATGCTATAAATGCCCTTGTATTTTTAAAGGCTTATTTTCTTAATGATAACGTGACATCGTGGGTTAGCTTTTGAAGCAGTTTCCGCTTTAAATTGTGATTGTAATTGGTCTTAAGATTTTTAATGATTTATTAGATTTTTATGTTTACTTACGTAAAGAAAAGACTCCATTTACTTATAACAAATATTGAAAAGTTGATACAAAGACTAAACTAAGGAACATGTACCTTACTGTTACTCGTAATTATTAAGCTAGTCTGATTGTTATTTTTATAAGGAATTAAACTGTCGTTTTATGCTACGTAATTGAACAGTTTGTAGTACAGACTGAGACTAAAATAAATTATTTAGTATGTAAGGTACTAAGTTTCATTGTGGTGACATGATGACATTGTTTTTAGAAGATATTTTATTTGTTTTTTTTTTCAAAGAAAAAGACTATTTAGTATATTTGTTTGTAGAAACTAGAAATAATGATAAGAAGATCTCGCTAGAGTTTTTTCGCTTAATTAAAGTTTTCTATAGTTAAATTAAACTCACATGAAACTAAAAATAAACGTTGGTCATTGATAAATGTTGAATATTGCATAAAAAGTATAGTTTTATTGTTAAATCAAATATGTTTTGAGCTTTTCAATATTTCTCGACAACCCGAGAATTCCCGGGAAATAGTGGTCGAGAATTCTCGTGCTCCGAGAAATAAAAAAGGTCGAGAAATGAGAAACCCTAGTCACAAGTTGAAATGTCATTTGGTTCTACTGGTTCTTATTTAGTTTGGAAAAATTCAGAAGTACATTTATTTAACGACAGACGTCGCTTTTATTTACTCTTTAACATAGTCGCCTGTGTGTTGTTTACAATTGTATGGTGCTTCGGTTGTTCGAATGAAACTTTTATAATTAAAAAAAATTAAGAGTGTTTTTTTCTATGTAGCATAATGTCATGCGTGGTTTATGTCTGCAATCGCATCGCATCATCAAGAAAATAAAATATCACAACACAAGAAAATAATCGTAACACATTTCTTTTCTTTCATTCAAAACGCGGAAAAATAAGACACTGTTCTATGATTGGTCGATGTTGAAAGCGGCATGCTTGTGTCCATTGACTTAGGTCGATCAGACATGTCGAGACTATTAATTTAGAAGTTTCAATTATCCCATATATCTTACTTCAAATATTGTAGATAGAATTTTTCATAGATTTGTTTATAATACTAATGATTGAAACACATAACATTCGAATACATGACTTTATTATTTATAAATGTGTTTTATGGCAATATGTTTAATTCTAATAATATTATTCTTTATTTTCCGGTGACAGATATATTAGGGTACAAGTTTTAACAACAGAACCTGGGTATTAATATTCATAGACTGTGAGTCGATTTTTAATATATGCTCGAGACGTTTCATTTGTTTTTTATTGTTAACACTTTAGCTAATCAGGTAAGTAAATGCTCACAATTGATTATTTAGAATTTAAAAAACCTTACTGGTAATTCGGCATATTTATCTTAATTTTATGTGTCGCGTAGAGTATCTGAAGTTCAAACACACTAGTATAAAGAATGTAGGTATTTACGTTCACTGCTGATCGTTACGGAAGTGTTGACTTGGACAAGGTCTCTCATTATGTAACATTTCAGCCATACCTTCCTTCCTTCTGGCCATCGTGCGATTTTTGCATAAATATAATATTTATTACCCGTGGAGTGCCACTTCACTACATACACATGGTTTAGTGTAATGTTCTTAACGTCTTACTACGGGGGCAGGCTTTCCCACATTGAATAGCCGTGGGGAGAACTATGAATAACTACAATTAGAATTTAACCAGGTAATTGTACTAGATAGGTACTGACTGAGTCGTCTATACATAGGGCCTTTTTCCTGTCGGGTTCCATACGGGCTTGCGTCCGCACCCGGGTGGTGCCCGCATGCGTGTCACACAGATCCCATAGTTTTATGCCAGTGGCGTGCACTCCAAACATGCAAATAAGCAGTGCATACCCTGTGCTTCCAGACAACCCGCGAAAATTACCAACATATTAAATGACTCCCACTAATTCGCCCATTTTCCTCTAAAGATTTGAAACTACAGGCGATCTGCTGTCATCAACAGCACTCAATTAAACAAAAATTAAAATTATTTATTGTCTTTGCGATTAGTGTGCACTCACTCACTTTGAGACTTTGCATTAGCTACTCATAATCTCTGTGCACGTCACTGTTTCGTACAATATTTTCCTGTGACGCGTGGCACACGGGTGCGGAATGCGGAGCAAGTGCGGGCGGTTCGCCCGCGCGTGCTGATATACCCGGGGCGCAAAAGTAGCTATTTCAGTATGTAGCCTAGCTTCAAGACAAATAAACTTTTTATTCTTCCTAATTTTGAGAAAAATGTAAGGACAGGAATTAAGGTTTTTTTTGTTCATATCTACTGAACACGAATATATCTGTTAGCAGCACGCACCACACGGAATAGATTTTTTTAATTTGCGTGTGAAAAAGGCCCATATTGGATACCTTCCACCGCAGTTTCAAATATTGTCTAATAAATTAGGGAGTTCTATGTTTCTGGGATACTTAAATAACTGTAGGTTATAAAACACATAACGGATGGGTTTCGCGATCATGGGCAATGATGAGGGAAAATAAATAATATGTACTAATTGGTATCTACGGTCGATAGTTTCCTTCAACATTGCTTTGGTCATGGGCAGGTGTAGGAAACACTCAAAATTAGTAGTCCCCACAGACATCCGAATATACAATTAGACTGGACAAGCCGCCAAGTTTATATGCAGTCCCAGTGTCGCAATTTCTTTTCGGTTCTTACCTGTGAAAAGTTATTATATTTCTTGGTAAATTTACTGATTCATTGCGATGGTGGCATGTTACAATTGCACAGGATGACAATTTGGAAAAAAACGTTAATTTCTTCTAATATTCGTGCGTCTTGACTCGTCTCACAGAGCGTAAACTGGCAGCCAGTGTATGCTCGTTGAGCTTACATTTGTCGCACTTTAAACGCGGCTTGCCCCATCTCCTGTATTGGGAAATCTGTGGTAGTCCCAGTAACTTTCTTTCATAAATTCCTTCCACATAAGTTCATAATGCCTACATAATATGTAGGTAGGTACCTACAACGTTCATTGTTTAAAAACAATTACGTGACACTGAACATAATAATCGAGTTCCTTATGCCTATGCCCTTGTCTAGGTTAATAACAAGAATTTAGCATTTTAATATCACTAACGATTACCATAGATACCTAATTGCCTCTAAGAAAGTGAGGGATAGCCCTTGCATCATACAAAAATAGACCAATGTCGATGATAAGGCCGTTAATTGTAGACAGGTATCAATAGTATGTAGGTGTCTCATGTGCTAGACATATTTGTAAATCTAAACGTATATAACAGGTGTTTTCTTTGTATAATATGTATGTATTTACAAAAAAGTATATGAAACATGCGTTATTTCTACTATAATAATAAAAAGAGATAGGTCCTGATTCAATGAAATTATCTGTACACATAAGTTACCCTGCTACTAATTTATTTTCGGAGTAATCAGTTCTGATTCCTTCGAGACTTTGCCTATCATTTTTTTATACTGAGAAATAAGTATTATTATTACTACATGTTACTCATTATTGTACCTAAGAACAAGATACGCAGATTCCAATTGTGGCGATGAACGTTGGTCGGTATATTTATATCGATGTTACTTCCCGAAAGTAGACAATAGGGTCATCTATTGATTTCGCAACACCAAATACGGAACACAATGAGGGCCATGTACTCGATGCCACTATTTAAGTCTTTATTGAGTTTATTTTAATAATACTGACATCAACATGCCTATTCAATGTTCTGGCAAAAAATCTCGGGCTCAAATAAAATGTTGTCTCCACCCATCACTACAAGAAAGCGAAATTTTCTTTTACTTACCTATTATAAAATCTTTTGCGATATGCCCGTATATTGTTAAAATAAAGTCATTTAATTAGATATGCACGCAAAAGGTCTCTACTGCAAAAATACCACGATAGCAGATTTTTTTTCGTAATGACTACCTACCAGTGTCGAATTTAACAATTTCCTAACATTTGCTGTTCTTATTATCTTTCTGTGACATACGTACTGTATTATATAAATGAGCACAGATTAAACGACCTAAAGATGTTCTTAAGCGGAACTCGAATCGCGGCCTAGAGTTTTGTTGGAAGGGGTAGGTAAACCAATATATATTTAGCAATTAATTATACCAGTGGTTGAAATAAAGTGATAATAGAGTAAACCGAAATCGTATGCGATCACTTTCCAATTATGGTAGCAACATTGTGATATGGAATTATAAATATTCTGATCTAATCATATAATATCCAAACAACCAATCTTAAACACCTAAATTTCCAATAATTTTATAAGCATCACTCCTAGTCATGTTATAACCTATATTCAGCAACAGCCAACCATAATTTGATTGACAATTATCAGGCTCATAGGATTCGAATGACACAATGGAAAAATATAGCGCACTAATATAAAATAAAACAATGTCGTAATTTTATCTACATTTATTCTGTAAACATCTATAACATTTAACAAAGCACGTGTAATTTCATGCAACACCCGTCGTCAACCAAGCAGTATGTAACAACAATACACTTTTACCCATTAGTTATAGTTTCGAACAGAAATAGACGCATATTTTAGACATCAAATTGACACTGCAACCAACATTGACATTTTATTCATAAGAAAACACACAGTAATATTGTCTTAATTTAGAGACTTGTTAGTATGTAATTCGATTTCGCATTAGCATTCAATACTATGAGAAAATTGTTATCATCATTTTTATTATTTATAACACATTAAATGACATTCTTATAATAAATTACATGTTTTTGACTGTTAAATGTAGTAAAAACAGCGGTTTTTAAATGTTCGGATTCAAAAGAGCAAATGATGCACGGAAATTGTATTTAAATCTGAGACAAACAATGTCTCAACAGTGAATACGCTTAGAAATGGTACCCTGGATATAATTTAAAATCATTGTCACAAAAAAAAACCTTTTCACATAGTGTGTTAAAGGACTTTTTTAAAGATTCTTATGAAATTGACAAAATAACAAATACCAAATTTTAATGATAAACACTTGTGAGTGTCGATAATATTCTAGGAGAAAAGCGGTTTTTGCCCAACAGCATGGAAGCTTTATAAAAAGATCGGATGTGATTTCTTTATAATATCATTATTAATTGTTTTTTTAATGTTATAATTGAACGGGACGTTTAGTTCACTGACCTGGTGGCGTGATACATCTGACCATGACAGAAGCAGTTGAAGGAAATTAATGTATTAACCATGTAAAGCCGTAATTTTTTATGATAAGGTTTATCAAGGGTGACGACTGGGATGTTTTCAAAATGAAATCCCATTCGTCACCTGGGGTGACATATTGGGATATTATTTAAAAAAATCCCATTCTACACCGTAGGGGACCAAGCTAGGCTAAGTGACGGACGAGCAGGAACGATTATTATTTTCCGTCAAAACTTATACCCGGTAATTCATAAATTTGCTTTGTTCAGAGTCGTGATTTTGTACTTTATAGCTAGCCAGCTGGTTTTTGTTTATATTCCATTAATTAATAAATAATAGACAGTAAACCTACGAGTTTACCGTACGAGTGACTCGGCTTTGGAATGAACTGCCTTTAGAGATTAGATCAGCTGAGTCTAAATTTTCTTTTAAGAAAAGATTGAAATTATTTTACTTACAATTAATTTGTAAGCTTTTATTTGTTATTATTTTTAATTAATTATTTTTCTTTGAATCTCACCTTTTATCATAAGTATTTATGTATTGCATTTCAGGTTTTTTTTTATCGTTGCATTATTATTATTTTTCATATTACTGATTATTATATTTGGATATGTATATATGTATGTATTTATTTGATTTATATTATGTATTTTATATTATATTTATGTACTTTATATATATTTTATTATACATTATATATATTATTTATATTATATATATATATATATATATTATATATATATATATATATATATTATATATATTATATATATATATATTATATATATTGTTGTTTGGATTATTTTTTATCTGGCCGCACCATTTTTGTTCTCTTTCTGTATACCAAGGTTAACTGGTAGAGAATGCCACTCGGCATTAAGTTCGCCTTTGTACATTATTTTTTGTAGTGTGCATTAAGTTTTAAATAAATAAATAAAAAACCTACGCCACAAGTTCACGTTTACAGACATGTTGAAAAATTAAATTTTATAGTCTGTTCATAGAATATAATATCAGAACAATTACAACTTATTGGCACCTTAAGTTGACACTATAACTGAATCGAAACTATTACAAGTTAGCCTGCTCTACTTCAAAAAATAAATTAAATAGAAAACCGTCTATTGGAAAAATATTGAATATGATTTCGTCATGCATGTTTTTGAGTATAGCTGTTTCTCCGAGGTATAAAAATTACCCCCAGTAATACGTAGCCTACAGGGATATCCAGGGTATCAAATAACTTCATACAACATTTATTAAAATCGCTATGTTAAGTTACGTTACAACATTAGTTTATTTATCTTAAATGAAAAGTTTTTTAAAATAAAATCAGCCCAAGATTATTGCCGTATTACATCCAACTACCTGCTCATAAAATTAAAAATCGGTCGACCCGGAACAAACAGACAGAAAAACATTTTACATAATCGTACACCAAAATAACATTTTTGGTGTACGAGCATACGGTACATGCTCGTACACCGTCGTTATATTCATATGCATGAAGTTTAAAAACGGTGATTCAATATTACAAACAGACAATCTAATTTTGTTTCTATGTATAGATAAGAACTTCAAAAAACGTGCATGACAAATATTTATTCCTACGTCCAGTAACGCTGATCTTTTGTTTCATTTAAATGTTTATGCCTATTATAAATATAGTAATAAGTAATGCTATTTACTGCCCCACAAACAAATAACCTTTTATATCATATTTATTACATGCTTACAGTAATGATTTTACAACATACAAACTTTGTCCTTTCAATGACTAAAATATACGACATTGACATCGATTTGATTTACAAGAGTTTTAAATGAACTCTTTAAATTATCTACACATACAGATGTCGAGTACCCACGAATTGACATGATTGAAATACGAGATACTGTTACAAGCTAAATACATCTCATGTTTTTTATATAATTATTGTCATTATGATATTTGAATTGTACAATTGATTAAATAATAAATTCCTAATAATGGGTATTGATTAAAAAAACACTTGACACGTTACTGTAATTATATTCATCAGACAATGACGTTTTCAAAGATATTTTTAAAACCTTAAAAATTCATAGAAGCCTGCTTAAATTGCTAAATGATTTTATTTATTCCCGTTAATATATTACGATTACATAAATATTTGTAAAAAACCATAAATGCAAATCATGGAAGACATGCAAAATATTTGGTCACTCTTAACCAAATTTGTTCACTGAATAAAAGATAAATATACACAAAATCCATAATATGATTAAAGCGAAATACAATGACATTATCATAACTATAAATACCGTCTTTTAAATTGCAAAAAAGCTACCTAAAATTATCTAATTTAGTAACTAGCAACATTAATTTAAAAATGGCAATAACAATATCTTGTAACATATATGTAATAATATCACTTGTAATTCTCTCACTTAAACCATGACTATTTCAATTTAAAAATAATTATAATCGACCTTAAAAATTCATCGGACCATTTAATGGTGTTGGAAATGTAAATAATATCTTATATTAAGAAAGATTTGCAAAAATTAGGATCTAATATTAAAATAATGTCCATGATAACGTTCAAAACGCATAGATTTGATTTGATTGGTTATAATAAATCATAATTTCTCGGTTTTTGTCATTATTTTTTGGTAGTAATTTAATTTCATTACTCGTGTAATGATGATGAGTAATTTAATTTACTACTTCATTTTAGGAATTAGGGATATTTTGAAATCGAGCTTGATATAACGATCACTCCAAATCCGTTTTTTTTTTCATATATGGAGTATCAACAAAGTAAAGAATTTGTTTTACCAATCATTGTCACTTAAATGAAAGATCATGGACATTGGTTATGTATGATTTTTTATTATTTTTTCAACGTTTAATTAATTGTCATTAACATTTGAATTCCATTGAAGATTCGCTTAATATAAACATTTTTTGAATTGACTGTCAAAAATAACATAAATCGCCTACTTAAATGGATAAAATAAATTATGTCAAGAGAGTATAAGTGCAATAATAAAGCTTAAAAAACAAATAAAAATATACAGGTTCATATATCTAATCTAAGTGGCCAGCTCATGACAACGACTTAGTTAGTTATCAATTTTACACAACTTCGTGATAAACACTTCATCAACGAACCGATTGAAAAATCGGATATTTGAAACCAGACAACGGATAAATAAAATATTTTTTGTTAACATGGGCGCCATCTTATCTTTCAGATCTACACGCTCACAATAGGAACGTCATGTTAAACTCTTCGGCACGCAAAAGTTAACCTTTTAACCACAACACAGAAAAAAGACCTTTTCCTACGTTCTGTGTTTTTCACCGCCAGGACTACAGACAGTCAGAAACTATCGAGTTTCTATTGTATTTTATTTTTATTTGTTTAATACTTGTATCGAACAAAAAAAGTTTCGGTTTCATCAGGCGGTTACAGAATCACAAAACAAGATAATTCGCTTTTTAAGCACAAGAATTCTAAGGTTTTCATTTCCCAAAAAAAATAAATTTTTCAACTAATAGAAAATTAAAAACAAATCTAATCAAGATAGTAATCATATTACAATTGTCGTACTCAAAGTCGAATCGAACGAATGTACGCTACTTCAGCGATTACCTATACAAGTATTACCTTTTTTACCGTATACCCATGAGTCGTTCGGCGAGACCAATGTAGTACACAGTTTGCGCGATTCCGAACAATGGCGCTATCACTATCATTCGGCAAGCACCGCCTTTGAAGAATGCCGTTGGTCCCTCGTGTTTTAGTGTTTGCCTGTAGAAAAAAAGTCTTGTCTATGAAGTAATTCTATAAGTCTATAATTAATAAGAATGGCACTTCATCAAAGTAATTCACTTCATGGATTTCCCTGCTATGTACACACACTCTACTTAACTACTTACTATCGGAAATTATTACTTTAGTCGTAAACTCACGTGATGCAGTCCATAATGGAGCTGTACTGGCGTTCACCAGTTCCTTTGGTGAGCGTCTGCATCCGTGTCTTAACCACATCCATCGGGTTCACGCCCAATGCCGCGGTAGACCCAGCCGCACAGCCCGATAGGAACGACCACCTAATTTGGAAATAAAATGAGGTCAGTTTAAGTAACTATACTACAAGCTAACTGGGCGAACTTCATCCCGTCTAACGGGACTAACTTACTTATGTAAAGTCTAGCTTTGGACATTCTCACAATAATACATAACTTTTGCGATACTTCAACCGTTAACGCTGTATATGTAGCGGAAGCTTTCAATAGGAAAGATATCCCCTATTGTTCTTTCTATTGTAGTTCCTAATGTGCTAAGCGTGATTAAATATAAGCCTATAGCTTTCCTCGATAAAGGGGCTACCTAACACTGAAAGATTTATCTAACACTGAAGATTTTTTATGCCATAAGTAGATAGGACGACCGTAGATAGTGCGCTCATCTGGTGGTAAGTGATACGTCTGACCATGACAGAAGCAATGTTAAAGGAAAATTAATAACAGTAGATAGTTATTTTCAATTTTGTTCATAACTTACTGAAATCACGTTCAAACAAACAAACTCTTCAGATTTATAAAATTAGTATAGATATCGTCACAAGATACCACAGTATAAAGATATACTGACCAGAATGGCGGGGTTCCACCGGGCGCGTCTTTTGGCCCTAGGTCGTTGAGCGTGGCGAACAGCGGGAAGTAAATTACACTGAAGGATATGTCCCGACCGGCGGTGGCCGTCACTCCCTTGTACAGGCCCAGTATGCCACGCTCAGCCAACAGCCGCCTCGTTAACTGCATCGCCGTGACACGCTGCATCGTTTTACCTTCTGCAAATAGGTTTTATCATATTATTGCAACAATCGATTAGTTAGTCTTAGTTCGCTTTTTTGCATTTCATTTAGTTGAGCGGCCATTAGTAGTGACTGAAGAATAAACCAACTTTAATTAATGTTACTCTTACTTTGTTGCATGGTAAAAATACCGATATAAACTACCTACCTAGTACCCTTACTAACATCTAACATTGTCATGTCATAACTATAAATTTCTTAAGGGTCACAAATGTCGAACGCTGATATTAATATGGACATGCCTCCGGGATTTCACAACTATTGAGGCTTTAGTTCACGGAGAATTATTTAGCTTTACTTAATAAACTTCCGGGATTTATTGATATAGTCATAGAATACCGTTACGAAAACAGTTAGTTTTTACTTCACATACATATAGCAAATAGAGTAGCAAATAGAGTGTCTCACAAACGTGTTCAGTGATTTTTTAATTAAGTTTCCATAAGGTTTAAGCCGTTGGAGCAGACAAGTTCTGGAGTGAAGACCGCGTCTTGGCAAGCGTAGCGTAGGACGCTCTCCGGCCCGATGGACTAACGATTTGCGAAAGGTCGCTGGTGGAAGCTGGATGAGAAAAGCGGAGGACCGGGATATCTGGCGCAAAATGGGGGAGACCTATGTCCAGCAGTAGATTGCGATAGGTTGAAGAGAAGGTTCAATTACCAGCTTTAGCCTGAGCGGCGACACGGCCGGCGTCCTGCATCTGTATCTTTAACAGCTCCATCGGAGTGGTCACCACGATTTGGCACGCGCCCGCCATGCCACCGGCTATCATTTGCCGGAACAACGGCAATGTTCTATAATAGAACAATTTGCTGATTGATTATCCCTTTTTTGTGTCTTTTGATTGAAGGTTTCAAAATAATAAATAAAGCTCATGCGCGGTCCTTACATACTTCCCTAGCTTCATTCACATCCATCAATCTTTTCATACAAGCTCTTCTATTCCTTTTACTTGGAACCCCAGTCTTCTTGAGGGACCAAATTGGGGTCAAGGTAAGTCCTTCTGGGTCGGTTTCAAGTTTTTGAATATTGTATTTTACCACAGAATTAGGCATTTTATATTTACCAATACTGATTGGATTCAAATACACAACCAAAAATACTGAAATAGGTAAAAAATTAATCTGAAAATACATGGAAGTTATGCTGACAACACTGATTATTCTATCACACCGTATTTTGTTATTGTTTGCATGAAAATAACTTTAACATATATTCCAATAGATAAAAAGGCCAGGCTATTTTACAATTGCAGTCGAGTCCAATCACTTAACGGGCCCTCTAAATTACGAACGGATTTGCCTTACTATTTTTTGATCACCATCCCCATGTCCAACATAATACGATAAAAATTGAAAATATAATTTGCTTTATATAATTATTTTGATTACAAATGAATCTGTATTCAACACAATTTTTTTGAAAAGAGTAACTACTGAGTTTCTTGCTGGTTTCTTCTCAGTGGAAAACTACCTCCCGAACCAGTGGTAGCTTCATTTGACATTCATAAGTGTTCTATAAGGACCTAAACTGAATAAACACTTTTCATTTTTCATTTTCAACCGTTGTCTCACCAATTGTGAGATAGTTCCATGACTTGCATGATAAGAAAAGAACTTACCCATCCTTCAGCGTCAGATAGTGTCTGAACATATCATTGGCTGCCAGTTTGATTGCCTTCTCCGGCGTGATGAGGATAATGTTCACGGCGGAGCCGCGGTACATGCCGAAGTAGCCTTCCGCCGCGTACGTCTTCTTAAAGCAATCCAACCTGGTTAAAACACAATTACTATAGAACAACAGAAGCGTGTTTTCTACAGAAGATCTCTAATTATTATTTTGCTAATGACCTTAACAGCTTCATTAGGCAAACTAAGAGGGCAGATGGCAGCCATAAATGAAAAGCACATTTGTACCTAATTTAATTATTGTGCTTTTCATTTATGTCTGCTTATTACATTAAACTATTATTTTTAATTATTTTATACGTTCGGAAGGGTTTTAAAACTTCGTTTTAGATATTACTGTGAGTTCGTGATGGACGAAATTGTTCGAAGTATTACATTTAAAAATGTATACCTATTTCATACTGGTATATGTAAGGCCAGGTTATTTTAATGATCGCTTCGATATTTTCAACCACAAAGTATAGTCGTAAAGTTCTAATGCTGATGCAGCTAGTAAAAATTCCGTCACGGTAATTTCATATTATGTCACACTCTTCGCCCAGAATCAAGCGAGATAACTTTATTATTTGTTCTTTTTATTATGAAATATCAAACTTGAAAAAATTTTTTTTTAAATCTGTATGTAAGTATTATCTAATACTGGAAGCGTTTTCATAAATATTTTTATTTTCATATTGTAAGAATGCGGATGCGGGTGATGAGAAAGTCCGAAAGAAAGTTAAAATAGTTTAATTTACGCCAAACCACGAATGTTAATAGTTAAAAGTTATGTTTGAGTGCGCCCGGTGGCGATGGTCTCAATCAATGGTGATCAATTATTAGTGTACTTTTAGCGGA
>PQWD01004081.1:0-13398 GCA_019425675.1 Leucinodes orbonalis
GATTTGGCTTCTGCTTTGACGATCTTTAACAGATGATCACATGTTGTTTAAGTTGGATTTGCCTTTTAAAATAAACTCAAAATTGATTTTCATTCGTCATACGTAGTTTCAGTATAGGTTTAATAAGAATAAATGTATCTCTGTGCCTGCTCTTGAGCCTACAATGGTGTGTTTAACATAATGTGGGGGTCAGGAAATGTATGAATATGTATGCCATTTTATTTTTTTTAGAGTTAAAATATTTAACCTTACTTTCTTTTCACCATTATTAGTAACATATAGGTGACGGATTAGAAAAATTTTTGACTTAAAGAAACTATTTTAACGAAAAAGGTCCGTACATACCTACTCGTAGTACACATGAATCTAAAATTATAAGCAATGATTACGAAAAATCAAAGAAGGCTTAAAAGTTTTTCTAGTTTAATGAAGCTTTTGCCTAGCTTCCAACACCTGGTATAATAACATTAAAATGGTCTCCTGAAAGTTTGGAATAATTTTACAAGTCTTGGCGCGTCTTGCTGTAACAACTAACAAGTGGGTAATTTTGCTTAAACTCGGCGAACGTGACGTATTACGTTCGCCGCATGTTTTTCAAAGTTTCATTTTGTTTATCGAGTTTATCCAAATTACATTATTACTAGTTAGTCCACATGCCTAGACCAAAAAAGACATTCTTCACCAATGATATTCTGTATATATAAAGGTCATATATGTACCTCAAAAACGAACGCCATCCGTGCCTCAAAAACGACCCTCCGAAGAGAGTACAGTTTTGTACTCTTTTGTTTAGGTAAATGTGTTCGAAATTTGAAGTATGTGTATGTGTGCTGTCACTGCATTCGGAACACTTTTTTCGATTGTTTTGTGAGCATATCACAAATCCATACTTTTTTACATCATTGTTGTTCATTACATATCTCTTTTCTTTTGTTTTTCTCAAATGTTTTGTCTTCCGGATTTCTTTCTGAGCTAACTATTTAATTCGTTTTTTTTTTAAACTTGTCTAATTCCATTAATACAAATTAAGCTTACTTTTGTAATGGTTAACGTAAAAAAAATACATTACCAAAGTAAAGCAGAAAAAAGGTTTTGAATACATAAAAAGCGTCTATTATCTACACACATTACATACTAAACTAAACTTATAAACGCATTGCAAATCTCTGAGGGCTTACCAACATCTCTTAAAATAGTACTTCAAATATATTACTTCGTTTTTCTGGTACAAAAATGCTGACGTATCATTATAGTAACACAGTTTGAGAGCTGGCGGTAACCCTTGGTTACGCATAACGATTGAAATCTCGGTGGAGTAATGCCAGTGTTCGGTTAACGACCGCACAAGGCAACGAACTATCACACTGTGCAATCAACAATGACCGAATAATATTGAGTTTCTACGTGCTTTAGAAGGCACATTTAGCCGTAAGTGCCGGCTACTATTTTGGGTCAATATAGAAAAGATGAGCGAAAAGCGGAGGACCGGGAAATCTGGCGCAAACTGGAGGAGACCTATGCCCAGCAGTGGACTCCGATAGATTGAAGACAAAGTGGAAAGTTATAAAGTATCAGCACAGATAATATGTCAACCAATAATTCCTAGCAATTAGTATGGATCGCAGTAAATTAATCTTCTTTCGCTACATTATTGTGTTCGTTAATTTAAATTGCCTGCAGACTTAGCTACTGGTACCAACTTAATCCGATTATATAAATGTGCCCGTGCCATTTGCGACTGTAAAAGTACGAGTATAATTTCTAATATTTAATAGGCAACTGTATTTATAACAAATGCTTCACGAAAGGCAAAAAAGTTTATTTTATTTGTTAGTAGAAAGTAGATTGACTCTTGAATATAGGCATTTGCTTATTCCGATAGACATTTATCGTATAATATATTGAATAGTAACATTTTTGTCCAGGATTAAGAAGAAATGGTTGACATTAATATGTTCCTGTAGTAATGGAAAGTAAGTTTGTACCCATTCGTTTCACTGCTGTATTTCCGCAAAGCCCGGAACCAGCCATACAGTATAACTTGTGAGTACCATACCATAAAACAGTTGCTAACATGTGACTTTAACCCTTTGAACGCCAGGAATCCAGACAATATAAAATCTATTTTTTCTGACGCCTTTAGGTGTCACTGACGTTCAAAGGGTTAATACGTTATGTTACAGTTTCGAGTAATTTCTTCCAGTCTCACCTTTTACACTGAAACATAATAATAAAAAACATAACTTCTGTAACAGTTAAAATAGGTAGGAATGAAAGAATAGGCATATGCAGACGATCTTATACACAGTATCTCTCAGACAAAAGGTGAGTTCTCCACTATTGCTAACGCATTTCACAAAAAAGGCAGAAAACCCCTAATCCACGAGCAAGCACTCTTTAGCGTCCCTTTGATGAACTTTATTGCATTAGTTTCGAAACGGCCCTTGTACAGCGTTAGGTATTTTTCCATAGCCCCTGCTATAGGCATTATAATCACATTAAGTTGTTCAGAGGTCGACCGAGCCTTTGGCGAGTCACGTCCTGGTTGTTAAGTGCTCAGATATGGCGGTTATCAATGTTTGGAGCGCCGAGCGAACTTTCTGCGATCTGTACAAAAATAGCCTTTATTTCTAAACATACAGCACAAACTTATTTTTGTCTGCCACCACAATCTTCGCGTCAACTGGGAAGAAGTCTACAAGAATCTGTCAATTTCTTTTTATAATTGCAAATGAAGTCACATTATTATATACAACCAGTTTTTATATAATAATGTGACTTCATCCCTAAAGTTATGTGCTTAGGCGGGACAACAGCACAAATCTCAATCCTTTTTCGTAATAAAGTAATGCATCCTACAGTTAACAGCTATCAGTTCACCCTAAAAACCTTTAAAAAAAGATTTCATAAAATCCTAAATTATCTTTTTCTAAGTTTAACCGATACAATATCGATCGGAATTTAATTAATTATTGTTGTAAAATTTTAGTCGCATAATCCTGATAACAATTGTGAGAAGTTGATAAACTGTTTCTAAATTTATCCTTTCAATAAGAAGGATAAATTATCCTGATTAGACTTCTGTATTTTCCCTTAAGTAATACCTTTCCATTTATAATCTTAATGCTCAAGACCTTCTAATATTACTTAAGATATTGAACAATACAGGATCCGAATGCTCTGTTCGTCTTCTATTGCCGAGTCCAATTATACTGAACGCGAACACAAACCTAATTTTATACTCCATCCCACATTCGAAATCACTGAACCAAGACCTATCTGAATTATTTGTGGAAACCGTACCTGTGAATAACTCAAATTACTACTTGACTTTTAAATATACTTCATTTATACATATAATACATCATTTAGTATTTTAAATAAACACGAAAAGAAGAATCAATAGCCTCTTCCGTAAATAAAATTATAACTAACCAGTTTTAAAAAAAATCTTTTATAAAAAGAAAACTTGTCAAAGGGGACAATTCCTCATCAAATTTCCCAGAGTCAGATACCAAAGATTTAAGAATCGATAACAGATTTTTTTTATCCTTTATAGGCAGACATTTGACCGCCATCTCACCTGATGGTAAGAAATGATGCGGCCAAGGATGGAGATATCAGCTGGATGTTGTTTTCAGTGCGAATAAGTTTAGTGGCAATTCTCAAAAAGTTCCAGGCCATAGTAGCGACCTAATGCCTATCATTTGGACTGCATAGTCTTTTTAATTACACAACTTTGGTATAGAATATCATTAAGTTATCACTTTTCATTCACGAGTAATACGTGTAAGGTGTTAGACAATATAATTTGTGTCACCCGTCACATTAAACAATTGGAAAATAAATTACGCTGTGGCAGAATTTCCGTAATTCCCACGAATTGAAACGAATCGTGGATCACTGTCCATGCAAGGTAAATTAATGATGCTCTCCGTAAGGTCGGGTAAAACCTTCCTAACGTTGCGTAACATCTCCAATACGTTATTGTAAGTACTTACGATATTTAAACTGGCAGTATAATTTTGCACTGACTTGTATTGTGGAAGAGAAAAAATAAAATTGAATTCGTAACTGCTGTTTATTGGTTTTCGTATTTTGATTTATTATAAATATGTAAATGCACAATATAAAATGATGAATAAATTAAATGAAGTCAATGATATTCTGTATATCTAAAGGTAGATACGCCACCCATGCCTCAAACCACCACCAAAGATAATACAGTTGTAGGCTCTTTGTTTCGGTAAATGTACACTCATTCAAAATATGTGTGTGTGTGCTGTCGCTGCTTTCGAAACACTTTTTTCAGTTGTTTTGTGAATATATTACGAATCTATAGTTTTTACATCATTGAACGAAGTCGCAAGATGTAGCTGTTTTCTAGGACTAACCGGTACAAAGAGAGCTCTTTGGAGGAGGCCTATGTTTGAAGGTAGACGTCCTGAGTTCTTTTCAAATTCTTTAGATATACATCTCCAGTTTATAGAAGGCTTATAATTTCCTTTTTTGTTATATTTATTATATTTGCTGATTGTAACTATAGCTGTGAGCTACTCTGTAAAAATAAAATAAAATAACTTACAAAGGATCGGTCCGCGTGGCAATCATTAGGGGAGGCCTTCGTTCAACAGTGTACATTTTAGAGTGATGTGGTGAATGATGACCTTGGTATCAACGTGTAATAGGTCAAAGGTTCCGGCTATTAACCTCATATATTAATCCTCATTGGGCCGCGGCGTTATGGGTCTTGGCCCAATCTCCCAATAGCTATCGCATGAAAAGACCCTTTGCCAGGCTGTGAGACACTGTGCCAAAGCTTTTTATCGATAAATTAAACTACTCATCCATATTTTTACAAAAAATACTTTAATACAAGTCCTACGACTTTAACTTCAGATCGACATATTTTTTTATTTCAACTTTATTGCACAATTTAATTATGTACAAAAGCGAACTTAATGACAAGTGGCATTCTCTACCAGCCGGGTTGGCAATAGGACTGCCATAAGCCCGTTAAGCAATATTACACATAATTTATGATATCATATTGCGCATTTAAACTGTGTTTATTGCGAAGTAATTCTCACATAGAATGTATGTTGTCGTGTGTTCAGATAAGAATAGATATGTTATTCTTGAGTCTATCGTGCTTCGGAAGATCAATCAGTTGATCCAAGCCATTAGCCTATTTACATTATGCCCGCATGGTTGGTAAGTGCCCAATCTCTCCATAGTTGTCATGTGTGGAGAGGCCTGTGCCCTGTAGCACGATTTTATAGGCTGTTTGATAGATGAAGTCCTCATTTAGGCCTATGTAGCGAGGAGGGACCGCCCGATTCAGTTTCTTATGCGAAAGATCGCTTGTGCACCTAAATACTGCGTTGGGAAGAAATGATGTCTAGTAATTATGGTCAATGATAACTGATTGAACTGTATTATTTTACGTCTATGACTTAACCTTAAAACCTGATGGACGTTGAACCATTCAAACTTAAATAGAAAGAAATTTCTATATTGATGTACGAAAATAATTACACCATTAAATAAAACCAACTTTACAAAATGAGTCTTTCGAATATAATTGAAACTATCACCGAATTAATGTAGCAGTAGTAGGTAATTAGATATCTTCATGACGACAAGTCTACTTTTTTTATTTATAGATTTAGTAACAGAACAAGTATCAGTTATTTATATAAATTATTTACACTGTAACACATGATAATTTCACATGTTTAGGACGCACTTAAGACTTTTTACTATTGACAACGATTAAGGAATACCTATGTATAATTAATGAAATGCTAATATAGGAACGTTACATTGAAATATCCGTTCTCTTTTAACAGTTTCAAGGTAAATGTAGGTAATGTTTTACAGGAAGATAAAATAAATAGATACTAAAGAAATCAATACGGCACGTTGAACTCAACAATACATTATTGTTATTTGATTCGTATTATTGCTAAACTTCTCTTTAAAGTACAGAACATTTGCTATTGAAAATAATTACGCCGGCGAGGAATTTAAAGAAAAAAAATTGGTGAATTATGTTAAAATTTTGAAAGCAGTGTTACTTTACATAGCTCAGACATCACAATACACGCCGAATAAGAGTTTCTCATTCAAGTTTCCTTTTACATTTCTTTGTGTACTCCCGAACGCGCAGCCCAAGCCAAATGGGTCGACCAAATATTTCGGCATTAATCTAAGATATGAACCGGCTAAAATTAATAGACCCATATTTTTTATATATAGCCGAAAAAGGGACTTTTACCTCTTAATAAAAATGCAGAAAATGAGGCCAACGATATGATTTAGTGGTTCATTTATTTTTTCTGAGATCAATACCTACAGTAAACTGAAAGAGATTAGTAACATTTATTAAAATTAGTAAGCACAACAATATTCTTGATTAACTTTTTTTCTCATATATATTTATCAGTCAAAAATAACATGACGGTAAAAGAGTTCTTTTAAGCATTTGCTTTTGCTCATGATATTGGTTTTAATCAGTGATAATACATTAGTACAAGATTATAAAATTTGATACTGGGATCTCTTCACCATACAAGTGATTAAACCAAGATAGAGAAGCATCTTTCTATTCAATTGAATGGTTCTCATTAATGCCTCTTAAACTTGAAACAATCTCATATAAACGAAAATCTATTTAATAAATTTATCATCGGGTGATCTAACTCTGTTTAATTTAAACCGAGCTACTGAAAACAACATATTAATTATGAAAGTAAAATAAATAATTTTACTTAAAACAGCAGTCAATAGATGACGTAAGTTTTACAACCTTTAACTGTTACCTATGGTTTATATTTATACAACTAAGGTGGTACCACTCCTTCACCTTACTGCAGTGAACCGTAGCGGCAAAATAGGAAAGGTTGATATATACATAAGGTTGATATATAATATTAAAAAGCCACGCTATGCCCAACGACGCAAATAGAAATCGTGAAGCTAAAATATTTTTCCTGTTACAAATCGATTCGATTTCACACAAACATCCACACTTTTGTCATTGAGGGAAATTTTGTCTGAAGCTCGCGACCTCGTATATATTAAACGAGATAAGAAAGAAAGAAAGAAAAAATCTTTATTCAAATAAATCTGTTACAGATACTTTTGAATCGTCAATTGTTGTTATTATCATATTTATTTGTGACTCTACCACCGGTTCGGAATAAGTTGGATCTTCGAGAAGAGCCGGCAAGAAACTCGAGTTACTCTTTTAATCTTTTTATATCAGTGGTTACAGTTTTGTCATTTACCTACACATAGCTGTACAATAATTTATTACAAAGATTTTGTAACTGGAACACTAAGTGCAAGACCACACATCTTTATCAGATAAATATTCATCTATTGTATAGTAACCTTTTTTCATGAGGGTTTTTTTAATCTTTAATTTAAACTGATCAAAAGGCAATTCGGCAAGATTTTGTGGTATTTTATTAAAGATCGTTATTCCTCTTCCAACAAATGATTTCCCTATTTCACTTAGTGTAAGATTTGGGACAGCAAGTTTTTGTTCCTAGTATTAAAGTTATGTACGTCACATTTTTTTTCAAACAAATGAAAATTTTTGTACATAAACTAGGTTATGGTAAATGTATTGAGACGCTGCTGTTAAAATATCGGATGTTAGAAGTGAACACGTGGTCTAAGGTTATAAATGGCTCGGATGGCTCTTTTCTGTTTTGAAGTACAAATATAGTTCAATATCATAGTTGATATCAAACATACTTCTTTATTCAGTCTATTAAAAAATTATTACGAACTTATTACTGGACTTTTAGAAGCTTGACTTTTTGTATTACCACTTTAAACTTATGGAAAAATGGTTTGACTGCCCGCTTCGTTTTATATTTACCTTTATTTATGCATCTTATCGTAAGAAGTAGAAGCTACTTAAGTTGTCGCTATTCACGTGGTTGGTGAATTTAAACCATTTTTACAAATGAAATCTGGAATTCATTGAAAAAATTAATAATCCGGAGACTATGCAAAAAAAATCCATATTCCAATCTTTATGCACTCCATAAGTAACATAGATGTTATATATTAATTTAAAAAATGCTTAATATCACTTGTGTAAGACGGACACCTAATTGCGGTGGTATTTTCCAGAGAATCCCGACTTAGGACAATTCAGATATCAACCTCGCTTAAGCGAAAGCAATAAAACCTGATATCTTAAGCTTATTGTGCTTTGAACAGGGAACGGAGATCGTCATTATTTGAAAGCAATTATTTCATTACAATTGTTTGGTATGAAAGTTAACACTGCTCACCCGCCGCACGGACAAAATGCTCCATCTTGACACACTTTTCTAAGTACTTACGAGTACATCTGATGAACAGCTGTAAGTCACAGAAACGAAGCTATTTAAAATAAAAGGGTATAAATTACTGAGAAATGTAGTGTACTTTGTATTATATTTAATTATTTATTAATTGTCATGTTTTGATTTAAATTTTAATGTCAATTTTGATTAGATTTAATGTATTTTTTTTGTATATTTTTTTTTCATTTATAATATTAATACACGTTTGTTTACATTTTAGTAACATTAGATGTAAAAAAAATACTTTTTAATTCATAACCATTGTAAACAAACTAGATTTTTAAGAGTTTTAATGAGACAGCTGCAGACTCTCTCCCTCTCTCTCTTCAACCTATTGCACTGCTGGACATAGGTTTCCCCCATTTTGCGCCAGACATCCCGGTCCTCCGCCAGACCTGTAGCTGCAGACTACAGCACTATAAAGAAAAATATTATGAAACCAATAAAGCCAAAGAGTGGACCGTATTTATGTACAACAAAGTAGTAAATGATCTATTCCAATATCTATTATTTTTAAAAAGCACTGTACCATTATTTACTGATTAAATCCGGAATGTTTTTGGGAAGACACTAGACCCTGCAATACAGTTAAACTAGTTCGGAGGACAGGGACTCATAGGAAAAATGAACTTTTTACTTGAGAAATAAAGATGTATAGTTTAATAATTAACTACGATGTATATTCTACATTTTTGTATGTAATATTGTTGTATGTGTACGTGCATATGTATGTATGAGTATGTGTTTATGTATATGTATATATATATATATATATATATATATATATACATATATATACACATATATATACTATAAAAAAATAACATATATATATATATATGTTATTTTATTTTATATCGTACTTGTTTAATTGTATCCTCAATATGGTATGATTATATATTATCTGATATCCGCACTGCGTGTAGATCTGTCCCTCTTTCAAATAAGGCATCTACGCAAGATCAGCGTTTCGGTACTTCTTCGTGCCGCGACACCATGCTGAGTACATGCCTCTTCGGTCCCTTATTTCAACTTTTTTTTCTGTTATATTAAGTTATAGAATTTGATTGTATTTGTAAATTTGGTGCACCGAATAAACAACTTTCTTTCTTTCTTTATTAAATCTTATTTTGAATTATTTATTACTTTATGGCATCAAATTATAGTGAATCCTAAAAATTATCTCGTATTTTTTCCTTTCTAGCACTCCAACATGTTATTGTGTGTTCCCCGTCTGTTTCTGATACGACAAGTACAAGTATGAATAATATTTTATGTAATCCAATAAGCGTTTGTCGAGTTACGTTGATATACGATATTCATGTTTTGACGTTTCGCTGCCGCTTGCGTTTTAAGCGCAACTTTTGTATGTCAATGCAAGCTTACGCCGTGGTCAGGTCAATGTAGGCATGTCATAGACATCGTTTCTCCACAAGGGTGAAATGCACACGAAACTGACTCTACTAGTGCATTTCTTCGGAAAGATTGTTTTATTTTAATACGTAAGGTGAATTCCTTCTTCGAAACTTCTTTAAACTATTTGTAGATATACAACGCGAACTATATCGGGCTACTGATTGCAATATTTCAAATGAATTGGCAGTTTTTATTGTGCGGTCACCGCGGTCACACCATAGCAAGGTTCTATATTCCATTTTATGACCTTTTAGGAATATATTGTTTTGATATTACTGTTACATACAATCAGTACTAACAAATGGCATCAATCAAATATTATAATACTGGAATTCTAATACCTAGAATTTATGATTCCCAAAAAATCCACCAAAGTTAATAAAGTAATTTTAAAATGCATACCTATTTGCACATACATATTATAATTTTGCGAAGTAGGTATATGCAAATTTTAGTAATAACATTGTTATTTTTGATTGACTCTTTTCGAACTGACTTCTGCTGTAGGCTGCCCTAAGTCTTTTTCAGATCATCACTTATTACTTATCAGGTAGACTGAATATACTTGTTGTAAATTCCCCACAGCAAACCATAAACCTATATATAATTACATTCACTGACTTATGAATAATTGGAAAATCAATCTGAAGACTATGAATAAAATATCCAACACGGATTGAATTTAACTTTTAATATAACCTTTTCACGTCAATATAGAATAAATATGTATCCGATTCAGGTAAAAGTAATCGAAGAAGCAATATAGCTGGTTGCGAGACTTGCGCAACCTATGGTAATATCAGTAAATCTAGTAATACTAAACCGGGACACAGCACGCGACCTCAACTTTGAGCTTTAGCTACTGTACTTTTTTATTATCTTGTGACACTTTTTTGCTTAACATTTATTTACAATATACGATTCCAAAAGTAGTTTCAATCCTGTACTTGACTGAATATAGTCGTAGGCACCCACGGTTTTACGTGCAATGAAGTAAAAAAGTATAGATTCGTGATATGCTAACAAAACAATCGAAAGAAGTGTTCCGAATGCAGTGACAGCACATATACCTACACATATTTTGAAATGTTTCGTTCAGTACATTTACCTAAACAAAAGCCTACAAACTGTATTCTCTTTGGCGGTTCGTTTTTGAGGCACGGGTGGCGTATATACCTTTATATATACAGAATATCATTGTTTACGTGATTCTAGATTAATTTTTTTGGTCACTTCTGCGATTATCAATGACTAGTGCGGAGCTGCTACAAATAACCCCTGTTCAAAACAATTCTGTTGTTAATTCTGTATGCAAATCGGTATTTAAAACTTTTGCCATTTCGGCTGTGCTGAATACCTGAACAGCTATGCACGATCTTAGGTTTCAGTGCGAGGGACTGGAGTCCGATAAAGGTCTTATGAAGAAACCGTAGCATAGGTCTCGTGCGACTTTCCATAACATTACATTTAAATCAAATGAAAAAAATATAAAACAGATCTTCATGCTTATTAGTAAAACAGTAAAGTAGTAATATGATAACATTCGAAACCATATCGTCTAGCATTCGGCTAGTACGTGAGGCGTACTATAGACCGATAACAGACCAAAATTAACATAATGAACACAAAATACGTTTTTATGTTATTTCACTGAAACATTAGACGAATTGGTCGCAACATATTTGCTCAAGGTAAACGCCGGAACAGATAAGTTTTTGTTCTAAATAACAGGCAAGTAACATACAGAAAAAAATTGCAATTTCGCGGTCCTATCGCTTAGAGTAATCTCTACACGAGAACTTCCAAATGAAGAACACAAAAATTACCTGGGGCATTGTAGACGATGTAGACTTTCCCTAAAATATCGTACACCTCTCTTCTTCTTCTCTTCAACCTATCGCAGTCCACTGCTGGACATAGGTCTCCCCCATTTTGCGCCAGACATCCCGATTCTCCATCATACACCTCATGTCAAACATTTTATTTACCCATCCAATCAATATAATGAAGAAATTTTACTCACAACATTAGCGTCTTTAAATTAATATTTAATTAAAAATATAATATTGGACTGATTTCGACCAACTTACTAGGCCGCTGAGCACACGACACTGTCATATCTAATTAAGGTATTTACTTTCAGTAAAACAAACTTCATGAAATTAAATCCAACATGATCCAACATTAATGAAATAATTACTTTATAATTAACTTTAGAACTAAAAACAAAACACGCTCTGGCTACAAGGAGTCTTAAGATGAATAATTTTACGGGGGATACGCGTAAAGTTAGAAAGCGATACGTTCTTTTTGAAGTGGAACAAGTCGTAGGAGGCAGGGGCGGTAAATGCCACGGGGTTACACGTGACTGGTGTTATTTATTTCAACACATAAATGTCAAGTTCTGCAACAGTGTTACAGTTTAATTGAGTAACAATTTACGGACGAACTCGAATTATCTGTGCACGAAGAGGTCAGTTCTTTATTTCGACTGCAAACCAGCGCCTTGACAAAAATTGTCTTGGCATAAGCTAAGTGGCAGCTATTCTGGTAACATCAAACACGTTTTATTTCTTTTTTCAGAACTAACTTGTTGTTATTTGTATTTGTTTATAAAGATTTCATGTTGATACAAACTCACTTTAACTGTTAACCCTTACACAAAAACTTTCAGATAGGCAACAAGAAAAAAAATTGTTCCCCTATGTTTAAGTCGAAGACATAGTGCAAACATATGCAAATAATTTAAATTGAGCTTTATTCAAAAAAGTTTAACTTCATGAACAGTCGAGAAAAATATCTTAACCTGAAATTATTATGTTACCTATCGAAATTCGCTTAGCCTCCAAGTGTCCATATTTCTGAGTACTGGCACAGTGCCACAGGATGCAGGGAGTGTTGGTGTAACCTCTGTGCCTTAGGACTTAAAGTTTAAGTTTTCATGATTTTTATAAATACTTCTTCTTTGTATACAAGCGACAATTTAATTTCCATTTATGTAAGATCTCTCTCAAGCTGAGACTATATTTTTTCACCTTGAACGTCCTTATTCAGTATCTTTATGTATGTAAACAATTTTTTTTTTTTTTTATAAGTGTACAGGACGGTCTGGACGCTCACCTGATGGTAAGTGATACGCCAGACCATGACAGAGCGGCATTAAAGGAGACCAACAACTGATAGACAGTTATTATCCTCCATCAATGCCGCACTGCGCCCGTCACCCGAGACAACAGATGTAAGTTCTCTTATACCCGGTAATTTCACTAATGTTTTCAATGTAATGAAACCGATGGTTCTGATTTAATATCATTAATTTATTATCATTACACGTGGCACCTATAATCGATCTAATATTATACACTGGAATCAACCCCTTGTAGTTATATAATGGAAAAGCGCCCTAGCTTTCTGTGGGTGTAAGAAGAATCATTCTCGGACGATGAACAGGCAGCTTCCCACCAAAGAACTTGTCTGTCTACGGCAAACGCCCTTTATGTGTAACCGTCTATCAAGTGGGCGGACGTTGTATAAAACTAAGAATTCCAGCATATTTCCAATGTCACATAAAATGATTTATTATAAAAGAAATCATAGAGAACAACGTCAAACA
>PQWD01004081.1:16445-33841 GCA_019425675.1 Leucinodes orbonalis
ATTATTTTAAAGAAACCTCTTTGGTAGAGTTTTGTATTATGGTACCGACCTAGATTCGGCATAAATAGGGCGCTTAGACAAGTCAGTGGTGCGTGAGAGTGCCCACAAGCTCCTTAGGTCTATTCAACCAACGCGTTACCTACTGCAAATTCTATGATTATCTGTTCATAATTAACACATACCTACGTTTGCATCAGATTTGATATGTATATTACACATCTGATAAACACAAAGGGTTATAAGATAACCTTAGAGATAAGGCAATAATCGCTTTATTATATCAAAAATTATAGAATCATTTTGATATTGGTAACTAATTTATTAAATATATTGGAATAATTGTTTATAATTTGTATTGTCTACTTTTATGTAGAGCCTAACTTTTTAATAAATAAAAATCTAACTTTTCAGGGTTCCCTTTAAATAAAGCACCACAACTTAATATCTAAACTTAAAAACGAGAAGTTAAATATTTACAACCTTCTCCGTTAACCGTTATCTAACTTTCATAAAATAGACATCGTAAACATGACAAAATTATTGGTATCGACGCGGGCGACATGTAGCGTCTAAGCCGCGCGCCAAGTCCCGCCAAACCTTTGTTCCGTGTTCGTTAAACTGCGAAACATGACTGAAATACAGCGAATTCGCCCACAACAAACAAACCGGTCGCGAGTTATCAAATTCGCTAATCAAACTTCAGTTATCATATCGTCGCATGTACTCGGGAAAGCTTATAACCTATTGAAAATCAAGTTGAATCGTAGCGCAACGTCAAACCCTGTACCGTAAATACCTGTATACCACATTGGTTCGTAAACGTCTTTGGCTGTGAGCCCGCTGCTCGCTTGCCACAGCATGATAAACGATAAAAATTAATAAAAGAAGGTCCAAAGCGTGTCACTGCACAACACTACCTGTGACGCTGAGTAAGGACATGTTGGCCCGTCCCGTGGCCCGGCTGGCCCGTCGACCGGGGCGGTCGGCGGGGCCGGCGCCTCACCGGCCGCACCGGGCGCGGGGCGCCATATCTCGCTCGCGCCCGCCGACCGACTGACGCCCGGCGATCGAGCGCGCGCATGCGCACCGACTACCCTCTGACATCACCGGCACCCGGATTATTTTCGCCCGGCGAGGTAAATACCCTCACATCGATCGGTCCCGGTTAAACTTGATGCAATTATTGCACTGCCCTAGTCCTTGCTGATGCAGCTTTGATGACCGCTGCAATTGACAGGTCGACTTCGCGGATGTGCTTCTTTAATTTATTTTTGGTTTATTAATCACTCTACCGCATGAGCCAGTGGAGTAAGTAAGTACATATTATGAATAAGGAACTAAAGTTTTTTGCGCTTTGTTTGTCTCTACATTTTAGTATTTAGTCTCGAAGAGACCCTTCATAGAGTGCCGACTACACGGTGACGTAAAAATTTTAAGCCACAGTAGGTACCCAATGTTTTCACTACATATGAGGACAAACACAGGCATATTAAAATGCATAACTGTTATGGCGGGAGAAACTGGTGTGGCACTGAGGCAATCACCGTAACTACCATGAATACAATTTCCCTCAAGTAATTTTTGCTTTAAAGTATTATTATCCAAAAAATGTAACCAAAATAGGATCCTCAAATATAAGTAATTTAGTTATGATAATGAAAAATTACGAGTAACATTAAACAATCCGAAAGAAATAAAAGTAATGTAACCGTCCAGCAGCCTACTATTACGCAACTAATCCCTGAAATAAATAGTCGAGCGCAGGCCTGGCACGCGAACATTTCATTTATAATTTATTTAATCTCGTCCAATTTTCATCTGACTGAAGGTTATATTATATTGACGTATATATGTTACCATAACTGTATTGAAGTTAACTCGTTTAGTTTAGTATATACTTTAAAACAGCAAGTGTCGTTTAAAATTTCTCCCCTACCTTTAGGGCTCTGAGAGCCGATTTTCAGACACGCCGGAAATATTTCCTGAGCGATACGACATGTCTCGTCTTTCATAAGAGTGTATTCCCATTTAAAGGGCCAGTAATACATTTCTATGTCCTCTGATATTCAAAATGTACATGGGTCGTGGTGTCATTATTTATCTGTTGAGCCATATATATACTCGTTTGCCTTCAATAGGACAATAAAATAACAACGTTGCAAGAGAGAAACTTTGACATTCCTAAAAAAAATATTTTGTTAATGTTAACTTTATGTTTGCCTTGTAAATGATGATGATGACGCAATTTCGGCCACATTTCACGATTCAATTTGTAATAAATAAAATGTTTCCTATGTCCAGCAGTGGTCTGCGATGGGTAGGAGAGAAAGAAAATGTTTCTCACTAAAATCAAATATAAATAATAATGTTCTGCTCGCTGGGGACTCGCATATACAAATGTTGTGTGGAAGGATACGAGCAAAAACTGCAATGGAATACTAGATAGATGTGAGCGAACTCTGACCAAGTTATAAGAGACGACTCCGGTGATCGGCACTTTAGCTCGTCCTTCTTATCGTCTAGGCTTTGGCGACGCGCAGTCTCAAAATCGTTGACCGAATCGTGGATCAGACACCATTGCGAACGCTGTGTCACTGCACTCTGCTAGTGAGCGGGCAAAAATGCTTCTTTGTAAATACCTACGCATTTAGGAACACGTATTCCACAGACATTTTTCATTATTTTCATTCTAAAAATATGGACTATCACATGGAACACATTGTATATGTGTACATTGTGTTGTGTATATGTAATACAAAAGCGTGTTTATTTTAAACATTTAATGAAATAGATGCCAGTATCAATTTTTACAACAGAATTCTAAGAAGTGTATATGTTACGGGTAATGCTAGAAGGTGGAGTAAACCTGGGTTTACCCGGATTAACTTAGTATTAGCCAAGCTTCCTGGGTAAAGTCGGAATATTAAGTGAAATATATTTTAATTCGGAGTTTACCTATGCTCACCTAGGTCTACCCAACTCTGGCTGGGTAATGATAGGTGTTGCGTAATTTTTGAGCTAGTGACGTATTTGCAAAGCACGTAAAAGAAGAGTTGTGCTCAATGTGGAGCGTCTGAAAATAATAAATGGCAAACCTCGCCATAGACAGTCTCAAGGTAATGTGGAAAGAGTGAATCAAGACGTACAAAATATGCTTATGACGTGGATGAACGACGAAAATTGTAAGCATTGGTCAGAAGGTTTGAAGTTCGTACAAATTACGCAACACCTAACATTACCCAGCCAGAGTTGGGTAGACCTAGATGAGCGTGGGTAAACCCCGAATTAAAATATATTTTACCTAATATTCGGACTTTACCCAAGAAGCTTGGTTAATACTAAGTCAATCTGGGTAAACCTAGGTTTACTCCACCTTCAAGCATTACCCGTAACATAAACATAGTACTTAATATTAATATGATGTGATAGTTTATATCGAAGAGGATTGTTGGAGAGAAAAATAATTAACGACCCTTTTCAGAAAACGATTAAATTCACCAAAATCTTACTCATTAAGCATATTTAACAATAGAAAATAATTGAAGCGCATGTGAACATTGCTTTATTTATTCCAATGTGCATCGAGGAATGACCAATGTCCGCTTGTAGTGCACAACGAGGCTTCGTTACACAAATAATCTTTGTCAATGAGTTGTACCCATCAGTGTTACGTAACACGCACGTGGTGTCGCACTCGCGTCGGCGACTCGCCCGAGCGCCTCCGACAAATATCGATCGCAGGCCGAGAACGCGCGACGACCGTGACGTCACACCTCAACTACCCGCTATGAACCGACTTAACGGCTCCTCGCGAACTAGTCATTCACAACTCTATTGCGATACCTTACGGTCGTAAATTTAAACGTGAGCGACATAGTTTGATGATGTTTTTGGACTGTAGAGGATTTTCGATGGAGGCTTCCCCCTCACGAGCCTCCTGACCCACATCGCATAAGTTGGCCGGAGCCGATGCGTAATGCGTATGCACCTGATATGTACCCGGCTAGCCAAACGTGGGTGTTTACCACCTTGTAAAACGCCAGCGAGTAAACACTACTAGCGTACTACGGTCATTTTACACTCGACTTTAAATGGCTTGTTAAGAAATTTATTTGCATTTTCCAAAGTGAAATGGGTCAAATAGGCTTTAAATTGATGGAATATTATTTTATTCGAATGAAGCACTTTCGAATGTTCAATTACCCGTGTAATTAATTTAACTGAATGTTTTTTATTCTATGGGAATTGCCGAATTCATGACAATGATATTCGATGACTGAGTCGGTGATGGTCTGATCAATAAGTTTAGACACTTTGATACATTAGATGTCATAAGGCGGTGGCAGATTAATATACGATTATCTTATAAATGTGGATCCACAATTTTACATTCTGAAAAAAATTTTTCTTTACCACGAAAAACTATTATAAGCGGCCACGATCCTACAATCAATATTAATTAGAATCATAACATGTTTCGTAGGAAAAACGGTAAAGGTTAACGGGAACTTAAAATTCTATTTCAGGCTTTTATAATAATTGCAATAGTGACGAACTACGCTATTAAAGCAACCCGTAGCGGTCACAGCACCGTAGCCAAGCGCTGTAGACGATTGCTTTAGTCGTAGCACAGCGCTACTAAGTCTACGATTTATACAAAATAAATCATTTTCTTTCGTAGAATGTACATAAATATTCACTGAAATTAAATTTTTGATACCGAACGATAAATATAAATTATTTTACACTATTGTTGATGATATTATACATCTTTCCATCGGTTTTAGCTCTCTACCTTGCTGCGACATTTCCATATTAAATTTTACCCAATCCTACTTGATGCTCGAATTTTTTTCTGAGGATTATCCCTAATACCTACCTTGAAACACAATCGACTGCATCATGATTCAATAAATGGACCTATTATAGATGATTTATTTATAAATTATAGGTAAAGAGAGCGGCGGTGGTTCAATGGTGTGAATTGTTGCCATCCTACTGTTTACCGGAAGGGCGCAGGTAATAATCTCGCCACGTACTAATGTGTTTTAGATTTTCGAAATTGTAATGTACGTTACCCGACTCTCTTACGGTCGGCCAATCCACACTGGGCCGGCGTGGACGACTACGGCCTTTACACCCGCGTAAGGGTTGGCTCGTGCTCCTCGGTGGGGACATTTAATATATATACCTAGGTAAAATACTATATAGATAGAAAGATTAAAAAATCTTTTTCAGAGCAAAATACGTAATAAAAAAGTTCATAATATATCCACACGTTCTTCGAGTTTTAAATGAAAGTAACTACGCATTGCCTAATAATTGATATATATATATATATATATATATATATATATATATATATATATATTCAATTACGCATTGCCTAATAATTGATATATATATATATATATATATATCAATTACGCATTGCCTAATAATTGATTATATATATATAATATATATATATATATATATATATATATATATATTATATATATATATATATTATAATAATATATAATATATATATATATATCCACACAAACTAACGACGCGTTGTAATACCTAAATGACCAGTAGGCGCAATGTTCTTCATTCTTCAAAATAAAACTTTTACCTAAATAATGAGAATAGGGACAAAACGGCAACTTACCAAATTCTTGACCGGAATAGGTGGCCTTGGCTTTAGCCTAGAATAGACAATGACGATGAAAAGTTGATTTATACTTATCATTTATTTTCATTATAAAGCCCGCTCCACTCGGAGTATCAAAGCTTAGGTAGGTACCTTTACTGGTTTCAGTTTCTGCCTTTGTCTAGAATTCTATATTACCTACCACCCAAAATAAATTTCAATGGGCGATGGGGCGTTATGGCGTAACGAAAAAAGGTGCGTAGCCGGACCTCCAACCGGATCGATTGATGACCAGGTTCAAATGACGGGTAACTGATGGATGTCGTCTGCTAGGGACCGATACGCGTCGAAGATATAAGAGGAGGCTTTCCTAATACTATATAGCCTACTATTCAACCTATCGCAGTCCACTGCTGGACATAGGTCTCCCACATTTTGCGCCAGATATCCCAGTCCTCCGCTTTTCTCATCCAGCCTCCACCAGCGACTTTTCGTAAGTCGTCGGTCCATGGGGCCGGAGGGCGTCCTACGATACAATACAATTTACTTGGATCGTTTGGCCCAAGTAAACGTATTCTTGCACAACTTCGAGAAGGATGCCATGGACACATATCGGTCGTGGCATGACATGATCATTAAACATGACTTTCGTCTTGTCCAAATTCATGCAAAGCCCAACTCGTCGGGAGGATTCACTTAGGCTATTCAGCATCGCAGCGAGCTCTTCCGATGTGTCTGCAATGATGGCGATATCGTCAGCAAAATGCAGACGAGAAATATACTCTCCATTGACGTAGGCGCTTCGTTCAAACCAGTCCAGGGTCTTGAAGACATCCTCCAATGCGTTTGTGAACAGTTTCGGGGATATAACATCCCCCTGTCACACACACGACGCAATTGGATGGGTCTTGTCCGCTGGTCATGGGTCTGAACGCTCATAGTCGCTGCATTGGAGAGACACTTCATCACCTCGATATATCGCCAGTCGATACAGCATCGCTGCAGAGCCTCCAGAACAGCCCAGGTTTCGATGGAGTCGAAGGCTTTCTCGTAGTCCACAAATGCCATACACAGCGGGTGGTTATAATCTTCGATCTTCTGTATAAGCTGCCGAACAGTATGGATGTGGTCTACGGTGGTGTAGCCTTTTCGAAACCCAGCCTGCTCCGATTCGTGTATATATGGCTATATAGTATTCCTAAATACTATATAGCCTCATCATTCATCATCAGCTCATTAAACGTCCCCACCGAGGGGCACGAGCCTACCCGTGTAGGGTGATTAGGCCTTAGTCGTCCACGCGGGCCCAGTGCGGATTGGACGACTTCACACACAACTTTCGAATCTCTTCGCAGGCGTGCATGAAGGTTTCCTCACGATGTTTTCCTTCACCGTATGAGCGTCGGATAACGTACATATATTTTCGAAATTCGAAAATACATTGGTACGTGTCGGGATTTGAACCACAGCCCTCCCGGTAGGAAGGCGACAGACCACACCACTGAGAACGACGCTATATAGCCTAATAAGTAGAAATATATATATAAATAGGCTATATAGTTTTTAGGGTCTCAATCCAACCAAACCTGCTAATAGTGCAGCGCGCACTGACGCGGACGTGCCTGATAATGTAGATTACAATCGAAAGAAGCGGTTAGGAACCTTTAACCGTCCATCCGAGTCTACTATTAGATTCTCTAACCGATAGAAAAGGGTTAAATTTCTATAATCTTCCCGATTGGCCGAGAGACAGCAAATATTTTTTTTTGTTATTAGTACCTAAGCGGCCTCATACAGCACCCATGGGAAGAGTAGGATAGTTTCGTTCTAATTTGCCATCAATAACTCCTTGTTCTTATGCGCTAAGTGTCGGATTTTAGATGAGGAAGTCATAGATTCAAAAACCGCCGTAAGTCCGTATAGTGAAAGTCACTTTGTGCGATTTCTACCAGTTTGATTATGACATTGCAGGCTGTATCTCATGATTGTGTGAAGATTAGACGATGTCGTGCTTAGTAGCCGTTAACACCGACCAATTCGCATAGAGCCCACGTCCTGGGTTACGACCCAATGTGCCCATGGCTATGATGTGCTGCAAGGCCTTTTCCCCCCCGTGGGACGTAATAAGTGTAATGATGGTATCGCCATTCACAAAAATATTTTGTAAATTTTGTTCCAATTTTCAATCCAATTTTATTGTGGAATTTATATTATTAAATAAACCTAAACATACACAAATTTGGGTTTATCTTAAATAAAATTGTATTTCATTGACAATATTTATTTCAATATACAAAATATGTCTTTTATTTTACTAAAATAAATTAAATTATTTATAAAACAATAACAAAACTAGCTCAACTACTTACAGTAATCAGTATTAAATGATACCTTACTTTGCAGATAATATTTTAAAAGCACTTCAAATTATATTATTCATCATTATGTTTAAAAAATATATAATTATACATATTTACTTACAAAAGACATAAAAAGATGAGATATTTATTAAGTGCAAAAGTTATAACAAAAACATTCTCACATCACAATTTTTATTCATACCAATCCTTTATTAATTTAATATCCTCCTAAAAAAAATTTTGTGTGCCATAATTTTACCTACATTGAAATGTATAAATTTTCTGTCTGCAATACAAAATGTAAATATACTTGAATGGAATCATATACATAATCATATCTTGTTCTCTTTAGGTACACTAAGAAAAGTTATATCCCCAAATCAGAGAAGATTATTCTCATATTTTTAATAGAACTGTAAAATTTCTACATCACTCAACAATATTCACATCACATTATTAAGCCCTTCAACAAATCTCAAATACTTCTCATGTCTACATGCATAGTTGTCTCCATCTTTCTGCCTCTCATCTATAAACTTCATTTCCATACTCTTCAATAACCGGAATAGGACGCTTGAGTATATACAATTGCTATCATATCTTACTATTTTTGCATGTTTTTGCCAAGAATCATCTACATTGCAAACTTGACAGCTTGTTTTGGCGAGCATGCCATTCTGCCTGATAACACTATAGTAATCATACATATGAGTAAGTACTTCATGTACAACAAACCGCCTATGATACCACATAGTCTCATGATGCTTGTAGAAACAAAGCAACTCATTGCTAAGTGCCAACTCATAAAACAAAATCTCAAATTTTCTACACAGTAAAATATGATCTGTTACACATTTACAATTATTATTTGCATTATTTCCAAGCAAAAAAGTAACTAGTTGCTCTTCTGTGTATAAAAATAAATCACCTTCAGTACATTTTATTGATAGATTACTTGGAACATTATCACAAAGCAATCTCACAAAACTCTTTCTAAAATTTGAGCCTTTTGTATTATCAAATGAATTCCATTTCTCAGAATTCACAGAATAAATATTTCTGATACAAAACTGTCTGTAATGGAAGCAGCTGTAGTCCGATACATGTTTTGAAATCCATCGCTCTGAGAATTCATACTCTTTTATAAAAAGATATTGTACATCATAATTCTTTAGGGATTTAAGCTTGTTCACTATCCACATGCGATGGCACCAGCTGTGGTAGTTATTTGGGCTTTTATCTGAAGCTAATTCACAAATATGGAGTTCTTCAGTTGTAAGCCTATTAATAAAATTAGTTTGCAATGTTTCATCTGTAACAAAAATAGAGCCATATTATTAATAGTAGCTTTTTCTAATACATTTTAACATTGAATTAAAAATCACCAAAATATGAATATTTATTTTCATGATTGACTTTGATAGATTTCTTATGAATAAAACAGAATCATTTTATTGTTTTGTTTGAAAAAATACTCATTTTAAAGGCTCTAATAAGAAATAAAATGGGCTTACCTGCTAGCACTAAATCTAATAACCATCTCCTGTATGCAAAGGCATCATTGCACTTTGGTTTCCTTGATAATACTAGTTTAGTAAAATGTAACTCTTTAACTTTGTCAAGAAACAACCTTAATACCATTTCACGTCGTTGTTCCAAAATGTTACCAATTCAGGATGGATTAACAATGATAAATTTAACAACCTGGTTAGCCTATCACAGTTAATTGCTGATGGTTTAAGAGCCTTTCGTTTTGGCTTTGCAAAATAAGTATCCATCAGTTCTGAGTAGCAGTACATATAAACATGTTTAACACACCACGATTCTAAGCCAAGACAATTTTCCAAATGTAGGACAGGTGATTTATTACAAAAATTGGCCTCCACTGGAACAATGTCAAATGCGTACCTGCAAAACAAACAAATGTTAATTACGAACACTTTCGTCAAATTGATAAATTGGATTAGGACCAAATTAAATTTAAATATTTACAAGTCAGCATTTTTTGTCATAACATTATCTATATCCTTTATTATCTTTTCCACTAAAGCAAATTTATCTTCATCCATTATGTATCAATTTTATTGAAAAAATAGAAATGTCGTGGATTTATTAATTAATTACTAATTATTTCACACAGTTTTTATCTATTTGACATATTTGCAATTTTTTTTGTTTATTTATTTGACATTTGGTTGGCAGGTTGCAGCAGTTCAGTTTTACACCTTGCGATCTGCAGTCATGCGATATGTATTAATGATGGGGCCACACTACCGAATATTGCTATTAATTATCGCGTTGATGGGCGTTAACGTCAGGTAAGCCTCCATATTAGCGCGATTATTTTTCAACGGCGTTAACAATAATACATACTATAGCTACGGAGTAAGGTAACGAGAATGTAATTGCGTTTATTGAGATTCTGCAAAGAGAACCATGCTCGTGGGATGCAATTGTAATAATAATCCCCGCTGTCTCAATCAATAGCCCAGAAACTAGACCAGCAATTACCCCATCAATAGCCCCAATTTATTTTTTCTTTCCATATTTGCAATAGTCCTTGCACCAAGCGGGTGCTCGCTCTGTGTGTACTTCCATAGTGCAGGCAGAGCGAGCGGCCGCTCGGTGTACACATCACAACTCATTATTTTGTCTCACAAAGCCTCTACGTGTTGGACCCATGTCCCCACGCAAGCTTCAAAGGACCGGTCTATGAACCGTGAACTCCTAACAGAGACTACAAATAATAATAATAATAATAAAACATTTATTTGCATAAAAACATGGTCAATACATTTTTCAGGTCTTATGAACTAATTGGCGAACATACATGTTTTATCGATCTATCGATGTGCAAATGTTTCGTCGTCATGCCATTAATTAATGTTATTCTTAATTAAACTATGTAAAAATTCATTAATATTAAATGCAGTACGAAATTTAAACAATAATCATTAATAATGTGAGAATGTCATTTAAGTACATGAGAGGTCATAATGTCAACTAAAAAAAAAAAAAAAATAATAATAATATAATAAGTGAAACTAAGTAATATAATGTCAAGTTAGTATATAAAATAAGTTAGAAATTTCAGACAAAATGTTTTATGGGTCTATCACGGCAGTATTTTATAAATTCATTTATGTCATAAAAGCAGTTGTCAAGTAAAATTCCCAAAATAATTCTTCTAAAGACATTAAATTGCATGCTTTGAATATAATTCGGAAGTAAATTAAATAATCTAATGCACATACTGTAACTGTTTCTAGTAAAGCAAGTAGTGGCTGCTGGGGGGTAAAGCCAGTTTCCACGGGTATCTTAGTGTACCACCACGTCTACAGGCATCATGTTTTTTTGTGAACAATTTAGCATTTTTTTTTGTAAATATTAAAATCTCGTACAAGTACAGAGATGGTAATGGAAGAATCTTTAATTTTTTGAAAAGAGGCCTACATGATTCCGTTTGACTGACACCGCAGATGGACCGTACACATCTCTTCTGTAAGATAAAAAGACGATTAACATGCGTCGAGTTTCCCCATAAAATCAGCCCATATCTCAGCAGAGATCCAACATATCCATGGTATGCCGTCAAAGCCGTCTTAAGGTTGGCTAATTTGGCCAGTCGATACAATGCGTACACAAACCTGTTTATCCTCTTGCATACCATGTCAACATGAGACTGCCATGTTAGTTCAGAATCTATCACAATACCGAGAAAAGTTGCCGATGATGCCATGGTAATGGGCTCGCCGCGATGCTCCACAGATAATTGTAGAGGCTTGCCATTTCTATTATGAAACTGAATGTATTTTGTTTTGCTAGTATTTATTTTTAGGTCATTATATTCTAGCCACGCTGCTATTTTTAATATTTGAGTATGTATCATCCACCATCTTCTTTTTCTTTTCATTTTGCTCATTCAGTAATGAGTCAATAAATTAATGCGTTAATGGGCGTTAGACATTAAATATTAGTGTGGCCCTAGCATTATAATGACATTGTTTATTTGACATTTAGTCAGTGTGCAGAACGCAAAGTGTAATAACTGCTTTAGAGCCATTATTAATCACACATCAATGCCATTAATTCAGTCCGAGCGAGAGCAACCTACTGTTGTTTGTTATCTTGCTCTACATAGGATACCCAGCATAGCACAAAGCAATCGTATGTTTTCTAAGCATAAATATTACGGGATTGTATTTTTATATATATTTATACATATATTTTGCATGCAGGCCAAATCAGGCATTTTCAGGGGTGTCTACCTTTTTTAGTTCTATGATTCATGAGTTCATATATCTGATCCATAGGACTTTATACAGCCAGCCCTTCGACTAATAGCGTTTTGCTAAATTCCAGCCGAGTGCAAAGTAAAATATTAAAGGTTTATTAACGTATCTATCGCCTTATTCACGGTAATACGATACGGATCAGATTTGAAACAGCACTATTACACTAGTATTATTATTACACTTTTGCACATAACTTAAAAAACCGTCATAAATTAAGTACATATATTGAAATTACTTTTAGTTTATTCATATTTTATTGGATGAATCTTGATATTGTGTGAACACTAAAAATCAGTACACACTAAAAAACGAAAGGAATCAATCTCGCTTTCCACGTCACGTAGTCTGTCAATGTCAATTTGAAAGAAATATTTTCAATAACAATATTTTTGTTTTACTTTTATTGAATAATTAGTAAAAGTTAATAAAAAAGGCGTCAACTAGATAAGAATAAAATACTAATTTTATTCCTCATTATTCAAAATAATATGTGGCATTTCCTTTACTAATTATTTGTCGTAATCGGTTCAATAGTTTGTAAAATGGTGCGATTTTTTACAAAAATAAATAAATAGATTATTTCATAAAATATTGGTTTAAAAAACCCACTTTCAAAATTTTTGTTCTTGTTACAGAGCGCGATTTTCAATTTCCAAAGTTTACTCTCAGTGATTCTGCTATTAATATGTACTTGTGCATATTTGAGGTCATTTTTTCCTAGCATAATGGATCGCAACAAGACTGGGTATGTATCTTAAACTAAATATTTCATCAGATGTCCATCTGTTATTATTTCTTGTTTTTTTTTTGTTTTAGGCTTTTAGGAACATTCTGGAAGTGTGCTAGAATTGGAGAGCGCAAGTCCCCATATGTAGCTGTATGTTGTATAATAATGGCATTTTCTATATTATTCCTAACATAATATTCATGGAATATTGGTAAACATTTAACTTACTGTATTAAAACATCCAGGCTCTTGCTTCTTATTATGTAAAGTTATATTTAATAAAATTATTTTTACTGTCGCTGTTTAGAACAATGGTTATTTTATTTTAATAATAAAACATTTATTGGTGTCTATATTTTTATTCATATGAGACTGGATCTAGCACAGATAAAAATTTAATATAAAACAGTACACACTAAAGAGATAGAATATAAAGAGATTACAAAACAGTCAAAATCTAGTATGTCCTAATGTTACACATTACATTGAAACAAAATTTATTAACATCCAGGAACAACAAATCATACCTGTATCAATTATTTAACACCAAGAAATGTAGTTTTGAAAAGAAAACCATTACTGTAACAAGTCTGCTTAGTATTGCAGATATTAACAAGTGCATCAATCAAACAAAGGAAATATAAAAATTATGCTTGTTGAATTGCATTGAATAATTGAAAAATAAAACAATCTCAAAAATAAGTCTGATCATGAGGAAAATTAGCTTGGTAGTCTACAGTTAGACTGTTACTAAACTAAATTTTGATAGCCCTCACATTGTGTTATAGGGATCGCAGAAAAATATTTCAAAATTTTTACATATATAAAATTTTATTGAAATAGTCTCTGAATTTTTGTATCAAAATTTTAATATTAAAAGGGCCAAATATTGCAATATCACTCTTTGTTACAATTTTGTGGAAAATCTAGTGCATACAATACAATATACTAAGACCTCTAATTGGAGCGTAAATCAGTCTAGACATTGTCCCTATCAATAAGCTATTCAACACACATGGGTACAGCATTGACACATCCACTATTACTACAAGCTAATGCTAAATAAATAAATGGTATAACTTCGATGCATCCACATACTCTACTTCACATTCATGTTTATTGCATTAATTGTGCAGGTGTCATAAAAATTTAAAATTGATAAAGCAAATATCATGCCATCTACTAACAAGTAACTAAAAGATATTGTTTAAACCAAGTTATTCACATGGGGTTCATGTTTGACTTTCAATTCACAATTCTAAAGCAAGCATAGTCAGTATGCAATTTTATTAATCAACACCACTAAAAAGTATCACTTGTGACAAAAAAAAACATTTTTAGTTAATAATGCCCAAGTTACAGAAATAATTATTTTGCATCTATTATATCAGACAAAATAATATAAGTACAGTATATGGCACAAGACACATCAAACAAACATGTGTCATGCTTTAAGATTCAACTAAATCGAAAAAGAAAAATTTTGTGATCCTGTTTTCATTTAAAGTATTTTTTTCATTTGTCATAAAAATGGATAGAACAATAAATCACAAAAAAATGCACTTTTCGAAATAATTACAGTCAATAAATATCACAGTGAATTAAC
Organism: Leucinodes orbonalis; assembly: GCA_019425675.1. Lineage (NCBI taxonomy): Eukaryota > Metazoa > Arthropoda > Insecta > Lepidoptera > Crambidae > Leucinodes > Leucinodes orbonalis. The sequence continues at coordinate 31,072 of PQWD01004081.1, forward strand.
AAATACTATTGAAGTGCACTGAGAAATTTAGTGCGATGCCACATCGAAAAAGTATTTATTCAAGAACACCATAAGTCTAACATGTCTATCACATTCATATAATATTTTACTAGTTCATTTTTGGTGTCTTACCTGTGATGCTTGAAAGATACCCTATAACTATGCCTATTAAATAGTACTTGTTCTTATTAAAGGGTTTTGCAAAGGGGGATTGAGCATAAGTATGCTCTTTGGTTTATATGCCTAAATCATAATTATTTTTATGCCAACTGGTGAACCTATATTTAGAAAGTACCACATGCAAATTGCTACATCATGTCAGTATTGAATTATAATTGTAAGAAATACTTGATGTTTTAAAACTTATTTGTAATAAAACTTATTTGTAATAAAACTTATTTGTTTCCTGACATACCGAAAATATATCTCAAATCACCGCGGGTCACCAGCATAGACACAAGTATAATAAGTATATTTTTTCCATTTCTTAAAGCACCTCAGATAGACCCGCGACTTTAACATTTGGAAATTAACATTTTGGTTTCATCATAATCAAAAAAAATCTGTGCTACATTACTGTGATCTCGTGCGTAAAAATTAAACGCATGTAATTACAATATTATATAGTTTATAATTTATTTACCCTAACATTGTATTCGTAGTTTTAGCAGTCTAACTTGAAAGTACTATCTTAAAAATAAACAGTTTGTTCGCAAACATAAACAAATAGCCATACTTAAACAAATGGCTTGCGTTCTTTGTAAGCCTGTCAAAATGACATGCGCAATATGTATTACTTTAAGTCATAATTCACATCTCGCATGTCCAACTTTAATAATTAGTTTTTACTAAATTGTAAAAATAAAAATAAATGCTCAATTAGCCTAAACGTTTAAATGAGTAATAATTAATATACTTATCTTAGATAACTAGAGAGCTTTCACATAAACATGTCCCATACATAAAATGAAAGGAATAATACAAGAGCCGTATTGCTAAGAAAAAATCTATGGGCGATGTTTTATAGGTAGGTGGTCTTCATACTGTATTTTATAAAAGGTATAATTTGTATCTCTAATGACTACAAGTGATCAAGTGTTCCACCCACATATTTCCAACTAGTGGAATTTTCAGTAAATAAACCTTCATTGCGTTTATATGATAATTCAAACCAGGTAAATAATATAATTTAAACATTGCACAAATGACTATTTACCACATTATTCTTGTTTGAAATCATAATCAAAATTATGAGGTTTTTGGAGATTTGTATGCCCAAGACTGTTGGCACAAAGCATAAAGCTCACTTATATTGGAAATATTGTAAATAAATTGCTAAAGCTAACAATGACTACGCGTGTATAACTAAAGTATAACTTATTATTACACCGGAGGACTTAATGTGATCCCGCTTACCGATGGTTGCGGTTAGTTGATGTTTTACCCTGAAATTAAATAATTATTAACAAACTATTCCAACAATGACCAATGAATAAATAAACTTTCGTAATAAGGCCACTATGCGATCAGTGAAACACCTCACAATAGTATTTTCACGAAGTTTCGTATAAATAACCCGCTTGTTTATTACTTATATTCGTAGCTATTTGTAAATGGGGGAAATAATATAAATCAGATGCTTATGATACACAATACATTACCTGATATATATCCTATCTGATCATTTCTAGATACTTGTGCTTATGCTTTGTGAGCATTTCGGTGACGGTGACCAGTTTCCTGATGGCTGGCTGCGTCTTCCCTAACCCTTGTAGCTCCGTCAGATGAGACACACAAATGTGGTGCAGTGTTGCCAGTTCTTTAGCTATAAATAAAACGGATCTTAATAAAATGCAAAAGGAAATTAGCAATATACAAGATATCTGTTAAATAATTATAAAATAAAAATAAATATTCACTGATATTCACACAGCGTCATCTAACCCCATATTATGCGAGGAGCTCGTAGTTAAGGTACTAAACAACTAATAAAAATACATAGATCTTTTTTTTAAACTATGGTGGCCAAGGAGGTGTCACTTTCCATCCAATGAATTGTATGCTTGTTTTCGTTGGCAGAAACAAATGTGGTGCATGATGGAGGAATTATGATTCACCTATAGTTCCGTATTCGTGAATACCTTCGTGGTATAATACAATCACGTGCTATTTAACAATACAAGCCACACAAGCTTCACATTTGATTTCAAATTTGATAATTTAAATTTAAATGTGATTTTAAGTTATCTTTTTTTGGCTTATTCATCAAACTTACCTAAATCGAAGTTGTTGTTGGTATTCGGCGGTGGGTTTCCAGGGTCGGGCACGTTGCTCAATTGGTCCAGAAACACAACCATGCGCTCCTTGTTCTTCAGAATAAAAGGATTCACCACTTCCATGTAAGGCTCCTAAAAGCAATTCATTTATTCGTACTCACAACATGTAATATAACTGTCTGTGCAATCAATCATAAACCCAATCGAATATAAATATTATAACCAAAAACTATGTAGTGAAGTAGTTAGAAAAGTTTCTTATTTAAACCCAGTTTGAGGGGCCACATATAAACCAAAAATTCATTACATAAACAATATAGAAAGCGTGTCACAGATTGTGTAGATAATAAGAATCATTTAGGCAATTATCAGAGGGCCGGCAAATATATCGGAAATTGGAGTTAGGTTTTTTGGTTATATTTTTAGGACAAAACATTAAAAAACAGCAATGACAGTAGATGAACACTGCAACTGTCAAATATTTAGGCTAGTAT